>PVJH01011822.1:0-67080 GCA_004026705.1 Nesogale talazaci | reverse complement strand
GGGGGGGGGGGTGAGGAATATGGATGAAAATAGTACGTGACACTGGCTAGCAATGTGAGCTACAAGAGCCAGCAGAAGGAAGGGGATGGGAGGGTACAGGGGTCTGTTTGTGGGTGGGCTTGAGGAACAAATTCATATATATACTCACATGTGTCTAAGAAAGCTTTCTATAGGAAGGCAGTTTAATATTGAGAAAACTTCTCAGCCCAGTCCAGATCAAGTCCCTAAGTCTAATATTAGCCTGTATGTCCAATACCATCTTTATAGTCCTCTTCAGACTCATGAAACACGTGCAATGATGCCGAATGCAGGGAGATCACAGGCCAGTGGGTGGAAAGTCTTGTGGATCCAGTGGCGGCGGAAGCACTTCAGTGCCGGCGGGGGCTGCCATGTGGCTCCTCCCGCTCCAGGACTCTAGCGTACCTCCAAGTGTCGTGTCATCAGGAAAAGAAGCACAGAATGCGTTTGTCCTCCAGTGGGCTGTTTATCTCCCTGGTGCCTCCAAATGAGGTCATCAAGCTACAGCCTGATTGACAGGCTAGACTCCACCTCTTCGCAAGCCGACACCAGATTACAGAACCACCACGGCCCGTTTCAGAGGAGGAGTTCTGTTGGTGGCACCTGCTCTCTCCTCAGCTGAGGGCGGCTCGGACATGCTGGCATCCTTCTAATGAAGAGAACGGACAGAAGAGAGGGGACGTCACTTCTGAGACCTTGGTGTCAGTGGACTATGGCTTTGGGGAATCCAATCACGCTGTTAGGCGCTCAGCCACGTGGACAGACCCATGGCTGAAGTTTGCACATGTGCCTTCTCCTGCCCATCACCATGAGGGTTCTTGGCAGTGACCACCCCCCGCCTCCCCCCCCCTCCCCGGTGTAGACCTGACAACTGATCTAGGGACCCTGGGGGTAATTTGGCTGAGCCAGTGAGAGATCTTTAGCTAGAACCATCCTGACAGGCCATCTTTGGTCCCCTGGTCCCCAGAAACTGGGCTGCCAAGTTTGGAGCAATTCGTCATGCAGCAGCGGGTAACTCAGGGAGGCACGCCTGTCACTAGATGGCCTTGGAAGTGGTCGGACAAGTGACAGCTCCAAGGGGGAGAGTTTCAGGGATATGAAGGGCAGGCGTCACAGCCCGACACAGGAACCACGTGGACACACCCAGGAAGCACAAGACGGTCAGAAGGCTGGCCGCGAGGAGGCAGACGGGCTGGCTCTTGCAAAGGAGCCTGCAGGCTCTCCTGGACGACAGAGACGTCACCGACAGGGGAGACCACTGCTCGAACCCGAGCCCCGCGGCCTCACGTCGAGTGTGACCTATAGCCAGCCCCACAGAACGGCGTCCAGGGCTGTCCTCGTTCTAGAGACAGACTCTGGTGGAGACTGCTGATCTGCCGAAGCAGATGGGGGCGTCGGTCCACACAACAGGGGAGGGGCTGCCGGCGTAGGAAGGGGTCTCATCTCCCAACCAGGATAGACACAGCCTGACAGCTGAGCCCACAGGGAGGCCCCTGAGCAGAAAGCCTTTCCCTGACCCCCTCCCCAACACACACACACACACACACACACACACACACACACACACACACACCAAAGGGACAAAACCAAACAACAGAAAACCCAGCTTCAGGCTGGCCCACTCTTGTCCTGGGTTGATGTCCCAGGTCACCGGGCTCACTCGAGTCTCTTTCAGAGAGTGGAGGAGTGTCCAGGGCGTGCCCTAAGCCAGGAGAGCCAGGCTGACACACGCACCCAGGCAGCTTTTCCTCCCACCTCTCACCAGTGCTATACAGGGCTTCCAAGGCCGTCTGCCAGCCTCAACGGTCTGCTTTGGAGCGTGTGAATGGCCTGAAGTGCTGACCTGTGGGGAGCTGCTCAACCGTGACGAGCAGGGCCCCTGACATGAGCTCCCCAAACCCAGACCGAACCCACTGTCATCACTGGGTCCCGACTCATAGGGACATGACGCAGGGTTCCGGAGGCTGTCAATCAATCTGCAGGCTCAAGCCTCACGTTTCTCCCGATGAGTGGGCAGCAGGGGGCTAGAACACCCACCTTGCGGTGAGGTGCACAAAGCATCAACCGAGAGGCGCACAAGTGGAACGGGCCCAGGTAGGCTGCTGCCAGGGGACAAGGCTTCACACCACACCCCAGTTCCCCTCCCATAGTCCGGCCACCTGGCCGCACGCCAGGAAGAACATGCCGCTTCTTTCTTCGGAACCTTCGCTCTGGACCTTGGGAAGACTTCACAAGGCTCCCATGGAATCTCGATCTCCATGAGACAGACAGGTTGTCTTCTGTCATGAGGAACGCAGTCCTCAAAGTCAGTGCCTCCCTAAACTCACAATCCACCGCCCCCCACCCCATGACAGGGTGGAACTGCTCCAGTAGGCTTCTAAGGCCATCCACCTGTCTGAAGGCGGAAAAAGCTCTTTTCTCCTGAGGAGCCGCTGTGGGTTCACACCGCTGACTCAGCATGTAGTCTAGTCCACCACCAGGGCTTCTTAGTCCATGCACGAAAACCAAACCAAACTCACGGCCATCCATCGAGTTAACTCTTACACATGGCAACCCTGTCGGGCTGGGCAGATCCGCCCCTGTGGGGTTCTGAGGCTGTAAGCAGCTTCATTTTAATTCCAAGTTGTCGCTGGTGGTTTTGAACCACTGACCTTTTGATTAGCATCCTGATGCCTAACCACTAAGCTGCCAGGACTCCACAGTAAATGCCCTAGCAGAGAGGGAACCTTCCATCCAAGGGTCTGAGATTCATATCGTAGAACTGCCGTGGGGCAAAGTGACCCAAACATGACAGCAGCTACTAAGATTTTTGCTTTTCCTTCGTAAGTTTCTGCTGAGTTGTGCACATTTAAGTAAGTTACCTAACATTCCTGTCTGGTATTCTTGCTCGACCAGTTTTACAGACGAGGCCCCTCCTGCAGGCTCCTAGAAGTCAAACGCTTGTCCATGGTCACAGGGTTAAAGGCTTGGCGTCAGGCGGAAAACGGAGGGTCTAGCCCATCAACTTCTTTACCTAAGGCAGCTGCTATGGGCGCCCCATGGGAGAGCCTGGTGGTGTAGAGGTGACACGGGGGCTGCTGGCCACGAGGCCAGCAGTGTGGAAACAACAGCCACGCCTCTGGAGGACGTGGAGTGACCATCTCCGAGGCCCACAGGGGCAGTTTTTCCTTGTTCTGGAGAGTCACTGGGAGTTCGGAGTGTGGGTGTTAACAAGAGTGGCTGCTGAGGCCTGGCTCAGTGGTCTGGGAATTTAGGGTCACGGATTCCGGCAGCATCGGCCAGGTTGGCTAAGGTTTCCAGAACCTTCTTCCAGGAGCCCTTCTGGTGGGTTTCCAGCTGGCACCACCAGACTCCCATGGTGCCCCAACTCCACACCTGGTTGACGAGTCGCTTCAAACAAGACCCAACAAAGGGCTCCTGCTGGAAAAATCCCATTATCTTCTAATTCCACCCTGAAGACTCCCAATTGGGACGAATTTTATTATGGAAAGGGGAATTTAAAAGCCTCTTTCCACACAGAACTGGTGCCAGGCTGGTTGACAGTCTGAAGTTCACAGCGAAAGAAAACCAGATCTGCTTGAGCTTGAAGACGAAGGCGCTGGGTTTCGGGAAGCTTCGCCGCTCTGTTTGGGGGACATGAAAATGGTAAGTCTCCAGAGAGCCCGGGTTGACGAAGCCAGAGTCAGGAACGGAGTCCTAAGGGTTTTTGGGGGGAGGTACAGAGATGGGGGCAGGGTGAAGGGGTGATGACGTCAAGGGGTCCACGTGGAAAGAGATGGCTTGGAAACGCATCGTGGTAGCAAATATACAATCCCACTGGATGTGACTGAACCTCAGAATGAATGACTTCACATATGCCGTAAAAAGTGATTAAAAGATTAATGAAGTTAAGTCTCCGAGCCTAAACTGTCCATGTCCCAAATGGTATTTGTCAAGGGATCTGGAGGCAAGCTACAGTCTGCTTGTTGTGAAGTGTCGTTCATGGGCTCTGACGCACAGCAGTCTGTGAACAGAAGGACCTGTGCCATCCTTGCCAGTGAGCCTGTTTGAGCCCACAATATCAGTCCACTGCCCTCAGGACAGGGGCATTCCTCCATTTTACGTACAATCTTAGTTTAAAAAGAAATTCCTAATTCTAGTAACTTTTTAAAGGAAACAAAAGGCTTCCTAGTTCTTAGTAGGAAATTACCCTTTAAGGCAGAAAGTTACTGGGCAAACCACTAATGTAGACCAGCAGCTCTCAACCTTCTTAATGCCTGGACCTTTCCTACAGTTCCTCATGGCGACTTCCCAACCCTAACATCACTTCTGCTGCTACTTCCTAACTTAAATTTTGCTGCTTTTATGAATCGCGTGATCCCTGTGGCTGGCTCGTTCAACCCCCCCCCCCCCGGGGGGTCACGAACCACAGGTTGAGAACTGATGCAGACGGATTCTCCTCTACAGTAATTCGAGTTGGCATGAAACCATGAGGGATGCCAGCTCTTGGGGCACTCAGATGGCACGACTATTTGCAGCCCATAAAGAATGGATCTGTGGATTGCTTTGACAGTGGGACGGGCTGGGCAAGGACCAGCGAGAGCCCTGGTGTGGCGCAGCCACTCCTCGGGAGGAAAAATGAGGGTCACTAATTCAAGGGCGGTGGGTAGGCAACTTCTATTTACTGAAAGCCTTTGGCATATCATCATATCTAATAATGGGCTTTTTAACAGACATGGTACCTTAGAGCCAAAGATTCTTTTTGATCTTGAGTCATTATTCGTGCACTAAACATGAAATGTCATTAGAGAGCAAATCAGAGAAACGCCTCGAGTTATTTTGTGTCTCTCCAAATACGTGAGTGCACGCATACAGACAGAGGCACACCTGCCCCAACTACTAGCTGGAAGGTTGGCTGTGTGGACCCACCCAGGCGCACCTGGGGACACAGTGGCTTGCGTAGGGCTGCTGCCCGGTCAGTGATGCGATACCACTGGTGGCGTCCCAGGGGAAAGGTGAGGTTTTTTTTTCTACTCCGGTAAAGACTGACAGTCTCAGAAGCCTGCAGGGCAGTTCGACCCTGTCCTCTAGGGCGGCTGTGAGTTGGCACCCACTTGATGGCCGAACCTGGTGGTGTTCTGGAGCGGCGCCGGATGACCTGCCTCCCTCTGGAACAGCCCTACTGTGCGCACACAACATTGACACACGCACAAGGTACACACAGAACACACGCACGTCTGACAACACAATCGCTCTGTGTGGAGACACAGACACACGATCAAATCTGTCTCCTTTTCTTCGGCCAGCTCTGGTTCTGTAGATGTGAGTATTTCCTCTGCCCTCTACATAGGGTTTCTGGGTTATCCTGCCTGCCCCGGTCGGTGGTCGCGAATGTTGTGGAGCCTAAAGACGGTGGTCATTTGCTTTCATGGGCCACCTGAGGCCTCCAGTCAGTGTCCTCGGGAGCACAGCGGCCACAGTGGCTCAGGGTCCTTTCCCACCAGTGCTGTGATGAAGGACTACACTTCTCGGTCTCGTAGCACAGGGGATTGGCTACACGTCTGGCTACACGTCTGGCCCAAAGGTCAGCAGTTCCAGTCCACTGGTTGTGCCTCAGACTAGGAGACAGACAATGGATAGGCTCAGAAACCCTATGGGGCAGTCTACCACCTTATGGGGTTGCTAGTCCTGGCGGCATAGTGGCCACACGTGGGGCTACGAGTTTGAAACCACCAGGAGCTCCAACCCAATAGTCAGCCTGGGAAACCCACAGGGACAGCTCCGCTCCATGCTGCATCGGCTGGAGGCGTGGAGTTTTGCTTTCTGGCTTTTTTATAGGGCGGCTGGGTTTGAATGGCTCAGTGGCAGTGGGTGCGGTCTCCATCTAGTAACTGACAATAGGCCCTGGTGCTGTTGCCCTACACTCCAGGCAGATAACCCGGCTATCTTTCTGTGGTACTGTGAGTCTGAACCGGCTCGGAGGGAGGACCTGACAACATTCCCCAAGAACTACCCAGAGGAAAAAGCTTGCAGGACAAAAAGTTCTGCCTCTCTTATAGGTCTTCAGGTGCAAACTTTCCAGACTCCCTGGCTGGCACCCAGATCCTTCTCACCCAGAATCCTCAGCCTGTCCGTCTTCACTCGCTGCTCATCCCTCCTGCAGCGTCCTTCCTACGTTCTCTTCCTGGGAAACCCAAGCGGAACCATGCTGCTGCTCCACAAACGTCGACATTCGCTTTCCTTTCGTGGGCACTGAACTATGGCTGCCCCTCGCCCAAGAACCAGGCCGACGGACGTTCTTCTGTCTTTACCCACCTCACTAAGGCCACTCCCTGCTTTGAAAGCCTCAGCCTCCTCAAGTCTACTCTCTCCTGCCACCTCAGTGGCTGCTCCGCTCCACCCTCGCTTACAAGCTTTGAGGTTGTCCTGGGCTTGGTGGTGGACCCAATGTCTCTTTGTGCTGCCCGTTCGCGCGGATTCCACATTCTGTGACCATCCCTCACAGATACAGTCTCGTCGATGGTCATGAGCTCACCCCTGAGGTGATGTGCACAAAGTCCTGGGGAAAAGACTGAATTAAAAAACGATGGAATTTCCCCATGAGCTTTTGGGAGCCCCTTTCTGATCATGAGGCCTCAGGCATCCCATGTTCTAAATGACCTCTGGACTCCTACCATTGCCTTCACCTTCAGCTCCGCTCTCTCCCAAGACGCTTCCCTGTGTCCATAACTGGGCCTCAGACTGAGGCAGGAGTCATCTTCCTGCCCGAAGGCAACCCAAGACCCCCTCAGTCCCACCCACGGCTCTCCCTTCCAAGCCCACTGCGCACGGCACCGCCACTCTCGCCAGTCCTGGTGAGTCTCTCGCTGTGACCCTGCCCTGCTTTACAACCCATGCCTACGACCAACTTAATGCATCCGTGAAAGTCCAAACTCCCGGCCATGCCAGGCCTCCTCCCATGGAGTCCATAGCACAGGTCCTGCATGCACCCAGCTCCTGCAACACCTCTCACACCCCAGCCAGGTAACTCACACCCATGCTGTTCCTCCAGGATACCTCCCCGCCCCTCCCTCCTGGCCCAGCTGGTCCCTTCTCCCTGTGGCATGTAAAGTCACCTCGCCCGAGGTTTCCCCTGGCCGCCCACCCCAGTGCAGATCCCCCTTCTGAGGTCTGACCCGATTGCCTTAAATAGTCAATCCAAGTATGTGTTTGCTCCATTGCGTCAGACGCTCGCCTGTCTTATCAACTATCACCTCTCACCGAGGTCCAGGCAAGACCAGTCTACCAGTCACCACCCCTAAGTCCTAACCTCTCTTGACCGAAAGAGCTGATGGAACCCCAATGAGGATTCTGGGAAATGCAGCCCCGAGGGCGGGCCAGCAGGCTCCATGCCACCCTTACACACAAGGATTCACGCAGCACTCACTCACTCACCATGAGGCCTGGTGGTGTAGGGGTTACATCCACAAGGGCAGTTGTTCAAAACCACCGGCCCTTCTGTGGCAGAAAGACGGGGCTTTTTACTCCCTTACAGTGAGTCTCGGCGGTGCACGGTTTTACCCCATCCTGTAGGTTGGCCGAGTCGTTGCATCAACTCAACAGCAGTGACTCTGCTATTTTGGTCACGCACACTGGTATCTCAAGGTAGCAGAATGAAGAGACAAACAAGCCAGTCCCAGCAGGAGCATTGAAGATATGAAGAGGAAGCATGGCGTAACCAAAGCACCCCACCCAAGATGGGGGGTGGGGGAGTCCATGGTGCCAGGATATGGGAGGGGGGGGGCAGTGTTCTGGAAACCTCGAATGAGCAGAGAGGCACCTCAGCATTAAATCTTGGGTGTGTGCGACCCAGGGCTGGGGTGCACTGGAGGTGAATTGCAGGGCAGGTATGAGAGACAAGTCGAAGAGGCAGGCAGGACATATTTGGGGCAAGATTCATTAATTGCTTAAGTTTCCTGAAAAAGTCTCCCCAGGAGGAATTTTGTCTTCCCTTCTCTTTCTCTTGAATGGCGCTGTAGGTATGTAAACATGAACTAGTAGGAGACCCAAGAACCCAAAGGACTCGGCCAGCTCAGTCCGTTCCTCATACAATCCAAACCTTTTGGCTAAATAATGTCATTCATTTTTCACTTGCGGTAAACACACATGTGACATTGTAATGCCCTTCAGTGTGCAACCTGGGAACATTAGGCATCTTAATCAGGCTGTCTGACCACCTCCACGATCCATTTTCAAATTCTCTCCCATCACTCATACCTGGAGCACTTAGAAATAAATATTTTATTAGCATGCTGAAGTTCAAGTAGCAAAAGGCTGTCTGTCTATCCTACCAGGGTCGCCACCATATCACCCCGAACTCTTCTGGGAAAGCGGAACCCACACAATTCTTGCAAAGGACTCCCCGTGCGCAGAGCAGCCAACGATGCAACCGTCTCATGGATCCCTTATGCAAACTTTTAAAAGAAAAACCAGGCAAAGACCACCCCCCCCCACCTTCCCCTTTTTAATTTTTTTATTCCTAATCAACGTCGGTCCGAGGCTATGTCCGATTGGATCTCTGTCCTCCCCTTTATCACAGCCATATATATACTACCATTCAAGCCCTGGTGGTGCCGTGAGCTACTGGCGCTGAGCTGTGAGCCACAGGTTCAAAATTTACCACGGGCTCCTCGGGCAAATGATGAAGCCCCCCCCCCCCCCCCATCTCATACCAGTTAAAAGTTTCAGAAACCCAAAGGGCAAGTTCCACCCTGTCCTACAGGGTGGCGACGAAAGTCAGAATTCACTCAATGGCCGTAGTTTGGTGTCCCGATGTCCTTCCAGTGTCCTCAGGTTCAAGCCCACTCCAATTATAAGCGTTAAAAAACACACACACAAACAAAACCCATAGTCACCTGCGGATGACCTTTGGTGGCAAAGAATAAGAAACCACTCAAGCTGGCTTCAATAAAGGAGGGCATTTATTGGCAGAACGTGACAAGGACGTGTGCGGGGAACCCTGCAACCGCCATAGGTCAACAGCCAGAAGCACGCTTTCCTAAAGCTGGAGCATGTGCCCCCCCCCAACAGTCCTACTTCATGGAGAGAATGTTCCAGAATAACTTCCAGACACCCTGAAAAGGGGGCCGGGCAGGATGCTAGAAGGCGGATTCACTTCGGCCAGCACTCTGTTCCTTGTAGTCCTTTATGCTGGCCTCGAACTTGTCCAGCACATGCTGGCAGACATTCATGAGCTCGCTCAGGCCTCTCTGGAAGGGCTCCACTGCTGGAAGACGCCCCCGGGTTTGGATGCGCAGGTTAATCTTGCTCTCTGAAGGGTGGGTCGTGGTGTAGCCACAAAAGTCCACTTCGGGGTTCTTCATGATCATGTACCGCAGAGAGTTCCCCAGGGTATGGTCCTCTTCGTGCAAGACAAAGGTCACACAATGCCTATCTGATCCCGCTGCCTGGACCATTTCCAGGGCAGTCTTCCGCTCACCTTCCGCCATGGAGGTCTTCAATCCATGCATTTTTCTACACACACATTTTTATAAACGTGAGATCAGGTGGAAGTTTCTTAACTAGCCCCCACCCCCCTCTTTCGCGGACTAGCTAACACCTTTTCTTCTGTATTAGTCTACCTCCACCATCATCTAATCTTTATCTAAGCACTCCCCCGCCCTGTTTCTCCCAACTTCCCTAGACCATCCACACGGCCCGAGGCGAGACTTCGGCACAGAGGTAGACATTTGCTCAAAGATCGTTTGGGTTAAGAGAAAGAGGCAGTTTTAGAACAGGGAGCGGGCCCGGCTTGGAGGATGCAGCGGGAGTTGAAAGGGTTAAGTGGGGGGGGGGGGGGGGGGGGGGGGGGGGGGGGGGGGGGGGGGGGGGGGGGGGGGGGGGGGGGGGGGGGGGCGCTGTAAACGGCAGGTCTGAGGCTCCGGAAGACGGAAGGAGGCGAGGGCCCAGACGCGGCTTCCATTTGCAAAAGGTCAGGAAGCCAGGCGACTGGATGGCAGAGGGCGGGCGAAGCGGGAGAAAGCGGGAAGAAGCCAGCGCCTGGGGCGGGCTTAAAGCCCCGGACTTGGGCTTGGGTCGGTCGGGACACCGGTGGCCACCCGCTCCGGGGCTCAGCGGGCGGGTGCGCATGTGTCCCCGCTGGTGCCGTTTGCTCGCGGGCAGGTGAGCAGCTCTGGGGCTCCCCGCCTTCGAGCTACCTGTGAGCCGGGGGAGGGGTCAATTCAAGCCCTCCCTGGCTGTCTCTCCCACCCCCCTCCACCCCCGGGTCTGCCTCCCTCGAGCCCAGGCCCACCCTCTAGGCCCGGCGCCCAGGCCTCGGCCCAGGCCTGCCGCGCGCTCCCCGCCGGCCACCGGACCCGCCGCCGCCGCCCCGCCCCGCCCGTGCGGCCGTTACCTCTCCAGCTCCTGGTCCTCTTCCATCTCGGCGGGGGGTTCCGGGATCCTCAGAAAGCGCGGGCGGCGCGCATCGCGCGAAACGGGCGGGCGCAGCAGGAAGGAGCGAGGGGAGACGCAAGGAGCGCCGACGGAAGGAGGGAGGAGGAGCCGCTTCGGCGCGGCAGGGCCCGGCCGCTGGGCGGGGCCAGGACGCTCCGCCCACTGGCCACGCCCCGGCGCGCGAGGGGCGGGGGCGCGAGCCCCGCCCCCTTCACCTGGCGCGCCCGCAGAAGGGGCGGGGCGGGGCGGGGAGAGGTGGGGTCCCGCAATGGCCTTGGCCTGCACCCAGAGACTGGCCTGTGTCCGTCTCTCCCCTCCCCACCCCCACCCCGCCTCAGGCACCGCCTATTCCCAGGTGAGGGCGCAGCGGGCGAGGCCTTACCTGCCGTACCCTAAGAAAGGTGACTGACTGCCTTTCTTTTTAGGCATCTTTCCTTCTTGCTGTTAAGTCCTTGGACAGGGGAGAGGGGGAGCGGGTGGCCACAGTGTGGTTCCCTTTTGCTGGACCTCCCCGTTACCTCACCCCTCGAGTGACTCTCTGTGGGACTCTAGCCGTACTCAGTGGACATTGGGGTTTCTAGGTCTGCAAGACACTATTTCAGAAAACGGGGTGGGGGGGTGGATTAATGTACGAAGACGAATTTCCTAACCAAATGCAATGATTTCTCAGAACCTTCGCGTCGGGGGTCGGGCGGTTTTGCGCAGCGCCCCAGTTGGGACACGCGTTTGCCCCTCATATCCTAGAGGATTGGTGAGAGTTTTCAAGAAAACTGGAGCTCCCCCATCCTTTCTTTTCTAGGAGCTTTCTCGACTGCGTCCATGCGCGCCGTGGGCTCCTTCCATCTCACCTGCGGAACCTCCCTTTCACCTTTGTTCCCAGGTGTCCCCGCCCCCGCCTGGGCATCGTTTCATCACCCAAATCGCGGTCCGCCACCGCCACCTTCCTCCTCCTTGCGACCTCCTTCCGTTCGCACTGGTGTTCACTCAGTCTCCCTCCCCTCTCCTGCCCTCTGTCCCTACCCTCAAGCGACAGTCCCCTCCCAGCACACCTGCCTAGCTTTGCTCCTGCACCACCTGTTCCCCCTGTCCCCCTTGGAGTCCACCTCTCCAAACGCCCAGCCCGCCCCCGGCCGCTCCGTGCTCCTCGCGGCGCTCGGCGGCCCCGCCCGCGCTCTCGAAGACCCTTCTGGAGCGTGTCTGCTGCAGGGAAATCAGGCGAGCGGCAGGGACAACCCAGACGGGGTGGGGGAGGGCCGGCGGCAAGCGGGCTCACTCTAACCCGTGAGTGACGGCCCGGCCGGTCCCGCCCCCGACGCCTTCGGATAGGCGGAGCCGCCGTCCGGCCCGCCCCTCCCCGCCCTACGCGGTCGCCGATTGGCCCTGGCGCGTGTCGGGCCGGGCGGCTCGCCCCCGGGAAGGCAGCAGGGGCGGTTGAGAAGTGAAGTCTTGGCCAGAGTTTGGTTCTTGCCAGGAAATCCGCGGCGGCGGCGGCGGCGGCTGGCGGCTGGAGGCGGCGGCCACGGTGGCGCTTCCCGGCGAAGCGGAGCCGGGCTCGCTTCCCGCTCCCGCCGCGGGCCGCAGAGAACCGGAACCGGCACGGTCTGGGGCGCCGGGAGCCGTGCGCGCCGGGCAGCCGGGAGCCGGGTGAGTAACTTTGCCCGTCGCCGCCGCGCTCGCTCTCAGGTGCTGGCGCGGGCGGGAGGGAGGCGCGCACGCTCGCGGTGCCGCGTCCTCCGTCTGCTCGGGCTCCTTCGCCTCGGGCCGGGGCGCGCAGGGGAGGTGGGCCGCGCCGGCGCGAGGGCAGGCGCCGTGCCCCTGGGTAGCTCCGACCGCCAAGTGTCTGCTCTGAGCGTCGTCGGCTTGGCCGGACGGGGAGCGGTGGGGGTGCGCTTTACATTTCCCGTTGGCCCGGGGTGGGGGTGGGGGTGGGGGTGGGGGTGCGCCCCGGCGGCATGCTTCTCCAGCTTGGCCCACTGGAGGGAGGTCGGAGAGCCCAACCCCGCCCCCTTCCCCAGCCTGTTGCCCTTTGAAGCTGCAGGGGGTGGGAGGTCGAGCCCATCTGCCACCTTCCAGGTGGGAATTTCACAAACTTGGGGCTTGATCTGGAAGTAGTTGCCCACGGGGCCCCGTTCAGGAAGTAACACCCCCCCCACCCCGCTTCGAACCAAGGGACTTGGGGCTTGTGTCGTGGGACTGCTGGGGGTCTTTCAATTGTAGGGAAGGTCAGGCGTTCCCAGGTTCCCTGCCGCCTGGAGGGAAAGTCACCTGGCACGTGGGGGCGGAACTTAAGGTCTTGCTTTTGAAATGAAATGGGAGCCCAGGTGACAGAGGAAACCCGGGCCAGACCTGTGGGAGAGAACAGTTGGGAAGCCGGGCTTATGGGCGCTGCCGGAAGAATGACATCTTCTTGTGGATTGGCCTTGGTCCCAGGGCTGAGTTGGGACTCTCCTGGTCCTTGACGCAGTGCTGAGGAGGTACATGTTTATGGAGGAAGATTCGATCCCCAACCCCGCCTCTCCTTTGGAAGATGTGCTTTGGCAGGTCAAGAATGAAGAAGGGACTCTGCGGGTCTGTCATGAATCGCGAAATGTTTTGCCTTCTTTAGCTGGTGCGAGGCCATTTAGAACGTGTGGATTGTCCCAGAGGAGCTAAGAGGCAAGCCAGACCCCCGATGAAGTCTCTTAACAGTACTTTGGGGGCAGCCCACCATGCACCCACCTTCCCCGGTGAGCATCTCATTTCTTGACCTTTCGCCACAAGTCCAAAAATCCTCACCGTCCGCCCACTTTTCAGAGAAAAGCAGCGTTCCAAGGAAAACAGACGCTGATGGCCCAGGGGCATCCTCAGACTTTGATGGCCCAGGGGCAATCTGCTGGAGCCCCTACTCGGAAGCCCATATAGCCCTCTGGTTTCACTGCTGCCATGTTGATTGCTATAGGACAGGGTCGAACTGCCCCTGTGGGTTTCTGAGACTGCCCCGTCTGTGGGCACAGAAAGCCCCATCGTGTTCCCACAGTGGTTTCGGATGTGTGAGCTTGCCGTTAGCGGCCCAATGGTAGCTCCTTGACACAGACCACCAGCCCGCTAGTTATCTGAAAGTGCTCTGGGGAGAGCCCTGCTGTGGTTGAGTTGGAAGTCCTGATGGCTGGGTTACCTCTGGCGCTGCTGCAGTCTTCATGATTGGCAGGTCAAAGTCAGCCCCTGGCTCGGGGGACCAAGACTGAGCTTTCTACTCCTACTCCCTGAGACTCTTACGGCCCCGGAAACCCCCAGGGGGTCACCGTGAGTTAGCACTGACTTGCCGGCAGTGATTGAGAGTGGTCAGTTCAGGTCTTCGGGAACTTTATAGGTCAGGGTAGAACTGCCCCCTGTGGGTTTCCAAGACTAAATCTTTATGGGAGCAGGCAACGTCCTCTTTCTCCCAAAGAGTGGCCCATGGGCTTGAACTTCTGACCTCGGGATTAGCAGCCTGACACTTCACCCACTGTGTTCCTAAGAGCTTAAACACTGTAAAACACTCCCTGCCATCAAGTCCATTCTGACTCATGGTGACTCCCTAGGACAGGGAAATACTGTTCCTGTCTGCTTGCAAGACTCGCTCTCTACCATGGGAACAGAGAACTTCCCCTTGCTCCCAAGGACCAACCCCAAGCAAGCCCCCAACCTTGTGCCATGGCGTTTATTCAGACTCACTGACCCTGGAGGGCAGAGCAGAACTGCTCCATAGAGCTTTCCAAGGCTGATTCAATATTTATGGAAGCCACCAGCCTCCTCTTGCTCCCAGGGAGCAGCTGGCAGGTTTGAACTGCTAACCTTGTGGTGAACGGCCCAAGATGTCAGCCCACTATGCCACCAGGACTCTGTCAGGAACTTCTCAGGGAGCACATGCTGTCTGGAGTGAGTCAGGGGTCAGCCATCTGTGAGGAAGCTGGTGATGTGATGGAGAGGTGTGGAAGACCTCCACTCTACCCCACTCTGCCCTACAGGGTTGGAGTCGGCTTGATGACAGGAAGTTTTCTTTCTTGCCATTGATGTGGAGTCAGAATCGACCCAGCTGCCACGGGGTTAGTGGCCTCTGATAGAGGGTGGGGCTCACCCACAGACCACCTGCAAATCCAACCGCCTTGAGGGTGCTGTCTTAGGAGGCCTGCCTATGGCAGGCATCTGGCTGACGAATCCAGTGGCAGAGAGAAGCCAGATATCCCCGGGAGGTGGTTTAATCAGGCACACGGGAGGTTTGAGAGGCAGCGTTGAAAACGTGGACGTTAACCAGTTCACAGTCTGAAGCCGCTTGTGGCAAGCAGGAAAATGTCCTTATGGCATTGACTTTCCCGGAGAGGTCTCTGCCCTCCAATCCCGCCCCACCCCCCCATTGACCATAGCAGGGGTCCACACTGCCATCGAGCCTTTCCCACGCACAGTGACCTATATTTGGTGTTTGAGGCTATTGATTTTTATGGGAGCAGACAGTCTCGTCTTTCTCTCATGGAGTCCCCGCTATGTTTGACTCAATGACCTTGCATTTAGCAGCCTAGCGCTTGGACTGAACTTGTGGAAGTGCCCCCATGGGTTTCTGAGACTGCCTCTTTTTCTGGGGACAGAAAGTACTGTCTTTATCTTCAGGAGCAGGTGGTGGTTTTGAACTACTGACCTTGGGTTAGCAACCCTTGTGTTAGTAACCACTGCGCTATCAGGGCTCTTGACTGGAGACATAGGCTGTTACCATCCATATATAGAAGGCTCTCAGCACGGAGCCTCACTGCTTAGAGTGGGGGTCCTGGATTCCAGTCTGAGGTTGTTGCCAGGGATGCCACCGGCCTCCTTGTTTCTTCCTGCCCTCACCCCACAGGACTCAGGGGATAACACGGGTTAAAGGCGTGCATCACCGGGAGCCGGGGAGGGAGGGAGGCAGGCGGCAGGAGGGGCACCTAGCAGGCACTGGTGCCTGGCCGGGCTGGGGAAGGCACTGGATGGGACTCAGACGATCGCGGTGAGCCCTGGCTTGCTCTCTGGGCCACCGGAGCAGACCGGTTGAACTGGCTGTGGAGTCAGACACCAGTCTGAATTCCAGCGGTGCCTTCTAGAGCCAGTGATCCTTTCCCAAAGAGAGCCCGGGGCCTGCCGGTAGGGGAGGGTCGGGGATCAAGCCGCGTGACGCACGGGCGCCCTTGGCAAAGCCCTCTGGACTCTGACGTACTCAGCAAATATTAGTTGTACCCCAGGTGACCATGACATTCCTGAGCAGGCGGAAGGTGAAGGGAGGAGCAGTCGAGACCATTGGTGGCAGGACCAGAGACTCAAACTGAACTCCCATACCCAAGGCTGTGCCACCCTCTCTAGGGCGTCTGAGAATGTCCCTGTCTCTCTGAAGGAGTAAGCCTTGAACCTCAGACCTTGCAGTTAGCAGTCCAGCGCCTTCTGGGCAGAGCATGGAGGCGAGGGGATGGTTCACTGTCCAGGAAGCTGAGGTGGGCCGTCTGCTCCGGGAAAGACGTGCAGCCCAGGTTTGCGCCCTGCCCTACAGAATGGACTCCAGGACCGTGAATTCAGAGAACAGGACCCTTTACCCCAGAGCAGTGGTTCTGAACCTTCCTCAGGCCAAGACCCTTGAATACAGTTCCTCATGTGCTGGTGACACCCCTCCCCCCCAACCATAACATTATTTTCCTTGCTACTAACTAACTGTCATTTTGCTACTGTGATGAATCGGATGACCCCTGTGAAAGGGTCGTTTGATCGCCCTGTGGGATCGCGACCCACAGGTTGAGAACCGCTGTCTAAAGTTTCGTGCGCTAGGAGTGGGGGTGGCATTTCCTAAGTTCTTGGTTGCGACTGTTGGAACTCTTCCCTAGATGATACAGGGGCTTTTTCCACAGGGGCCCACCATGTCTCTGTATTTGTAAGCTGTGCAGTGAGTGAGGTTCACCGTCGGTTTGCACGTCACGATGACTGCGCGTTTTTATTTCCATCGATCCTCTCATCCGTGCAGCCCCTCACCGCCCCATCAAGCTGTCATCTCCAGGGAGGGAGGGGAACGGCCCTCTTTTCATCCACCCTCCGTCCCCTGCCCTGGCATCAGCGCTGCCCTTTGATCCAAAGTGGTTGATGATTCTCCCACCGTTCAGACCCGGAGGGTGACCCAAGGGCCATGGTCTGGGAGTCCTAGTGGTCTCTGTCCAGACAGTAAGCCTGGTCTCATGAGTGTGCATTCTGGGGCTTTTCTCCCCGAGACAGCCCCCCTCCAACCTCACAGCCCTCCGCCCACTTCCACTCCCACCCCACCCCACCCCCATGCAGGCTGAAAGGACACTCTCCCTCACACCTTCAATTATATTGGTGTTGGGTGCCCCTATGGGACACAGCCCCTTCATTATTGACCTTGATTCTGTTCTGAGACCACTGGGGGGGCGGGAGACTGCAGGTGGTAGTCTCACACCCCCCCTCCCCCAGTGCCTTCACCCCCTCAGTCATTCCAAGCCTAACTCGCTGTGGAGTCTGGCGGGCTCATGCATAGCACCTACAGGGCAGGGTGGGTGTGGGTTCCCCGAGCTTCAAGTCTTAACTCAGGAGCCAAAGCCTCCTCTTCTTTCTCCCCCTGAGCGGCTGGTGGGTTTGTTGTATTAGGGCCACTCTCCCTGTCTGGTGGGGAGCAGCTTTCATGATTTCTTCTGGGTGAGTAGATGTCTCATCTGGAAAGAAGGGGGTGAAGCCATCGAGGTGGCAGGGGTCCCCTTCTTAGCGGGAGTCTTGTTCTCCAGGCCCTTGGGCTGTGCAGAGCCCGCCTCACACTTCAGCCCCCTCATCTGACCACATGTTCTCTGCCACCGCCCACCAAGTCCCCTTCCGCCCATAGTGACCCTGTGACCGAGGAGAAAGACCCTTCCTCCCATGACCTTTCCTGGCGCAGGGGTGGAAGCGTTCTGCTGGAAGTCAGCGACCTGTTGGAAGAGTGCAGCTGCCCCCCAAGGCGGTCAGGCAGTAACCTGTCAGGTCCTCTTCTCTGGCAGCATGTGATGGGCACGGCCGCTCTCCTTGCGCCTTGGTGGCCAAGTGCCCAAACCCAACCCGGCCCCTCGCTGTGGACTCATTCTGAGTCAGTGGCCCCAGAGGACAGTCAGACTGTTCCTTAGGGACCCCGAGGCTGGGAATCTTCCCAGATAACCAACCTAGTGGGTCAGGAGCTCAGTACCTCACCCGCTGTGCTGCCAGGGCCCCTGGGGATGTCCGGGGCAGCTTGGAAGTCGGAGGGAGGTGTCACCACCGCTGTTCACTGGCTCTTTGCCCCTTGAGTGGATGCCCTTCAGTGTTTTAGGCAGACGATCGCAGAGATCTGTGAGGAGTCTCAGTCGTCTCAGTCCCTTTTCATGATTCAGCCGCCAAGCTGTCCCAGAGCTGTAGCATTCGTTCATAGCACCGTGATGTAATCCTTACTCCTTCAAGAGCTGTGTCCATCTCCCAGTTTGAGAAGAAAGTGGAGGGAGCTGCGCTTTATAGGAGATGCAGCCTGTAAGGCAAGCGGTCTGAGACCCCCACCCCACCTCCACCCCACCCCCCGCCACTTCTCGGGAGAAAGATGGGACTTTCCACTCCCGTGCAGGGTTCCTGTCTAGGAACCCCACTCCTCAGGGCCAGTTCGGCCTCTCCCGCCCTCCTGGGTCACTGGGAGTGGACATTGATGCGAGCTTGAGTTGATTGGGGTTGTCACCGATCCTTTTTCTACACAGCACAGAGCAGCTCGGCTGGCACTGCCCTGTCCAGACGGGGTCTGCTCATGGATGCTCACGGCGTCTCCAAATTCCTGGAGAAGGCTCCGCTCACCCACTGACATGCTGCTCAGTACGCCCGTGGGTAGCCGTCATTTGCCGGGAGGTCTGGGGGCGTGGTGGAGCACGGGCTGGGCTGTGAACGTAGGTTGGCAGTTCGAGCCCACCCACGGCTCAGCGTGAGAAAGACGAGGCTACCCATCCCCGTGAAGGGTTGCCGCCTCAGAAACCCACAGAGTCAGGTCTCCCATGACCAGTCCGGAAGTGGGAGTCAACTGGATGGCGGCAGGTTTAGCTTATCCCTTAAAGAATCCCTCAGCAAGACGGGTGGCGGACTGATGCCTGCTGCAGATGGCGAGATGACGCCCGTCCGCCCGCCCACCTGGCCTGGGCTGAGACCAGGGTGTTCAGGCCCTGGGGAGGAGCCTCATGGATCATACCCAGCAATGGTGACCACAGTGCAGGTCTCCCCCTCCCCGGTCCGGTCTGTTTGGGTGGTGTTTGCTCTGCAGTGGATGTCAGGGCTGCTGCCCCGGCCCACAGCTGATAAACATCTCGGCTCTGAGCTGCACAGGCCGGCCTTCTCTGCTGCCAAAACTCTCCCGTGAAAACAGGTCAGTCCCCACCCCCATGGAGAGGCCATCAGAAATGCAGTGAAGCCTGAGTCTCAACTCCACACTCTCAGTGGGGCTGCCGCGGCCGCCGCCTCTGCGTAGCCCGGATCACAGGCCTGTCCCTGACCAGGTCACTGATGCTCCAGGAGGTCAAGGTGGGCCCAGAGCTCCCTCGCTCAGTGCTTCAGAGCAGCACTCCCAGAAGGAAACTGTGGGCGTCCCAGTGGCATGGTATTAGGCTGTTAACCAAGAGGTTGAAGGTTCAAATCCACCAGCTGCCCCAAGGGAAAAAGATGAGGCTACTTACATCTTGGGGCGTTTTTTTGTTTTTGTTTTTTTTGCATCACTGCCTTCTGGTGGTCGTGGGAGCTACCCAGCGCTGTTCCTGAGAGCCGCCAAGCCCTCGGGCCGCAGTCCGGCACTCAGTCACTTACGCCACCGGGGCTCAGCCTAAGGCTATTTACATCTTAAAAATATAGTTTCCGAAGCTATGGGACGGTTTTATTCTGCCTTACAGGATAGCCGATGGCTCAATGGCAATTGGTTTGGTTTAGGTGGTTTGGTGATAAAACAAATATCAGTCTTTAAAGGGGCTGGGGGGAGTGTCCCTTGAGAAATGTCCAGGAATAAGAGGAAAGGTGAGCGCACAGATGACTGTTCTTATTTTGGCAGAACGTGATGAGAAAGCCGCTAGAAACCAGAGTACTTCCTCACCTCTCACAACCCCACGCTTCATAGATGAGTAATGCCCACAGAACAGGTAGTAAGTATGTAACGTTGGGTTTTTGAGTTTATAATGTTTTATTCTACCGCTGACCCCTGGCGGGGTTACTATAAGAACCCAGCAGGCTGCCACGGGGCCGGCTCAGACTCATAGTGACCCCCTGGGACGGGGCAGAACCGCTGCCTGTGGTTTCTGAGACCGCACAGAAGGAGGCAGCCTCATTTTTCTCCCAAGGAGTCGCTTGTGGTTTCGAACCGCTGACCGTAATGTCAGCAGCCCCATGAGTAACCCACCCCACCCCCAGAGCACCGACCCAGAACACAGTTCCTATGAAAACAGACTCCTCACTGCCATGGAGCCCGTGGGTGTCCGAGACCATCAGGTGCGTAGTTAGCCAACAGGAAGTACCTGCTGTGCAGATATTTGCAATGTGGAGTCTTGGCAGGGCTGCTCTGGTGTGGCGCTGAGTCCCGAGTCTAGTTTCATGACCCCTGTGATATTTGGATGCAGTTTATATTTAGATGGCAAGGATTCCGCATAGAGTCTGAAGACCAGGCAAGATCAAAGTTCATGGCTGCAAATGATCGAGGCAAAATAAACTTGAGCATTTTTATGGTTGCCCAGCTCCTGAAATAGCTAAGTACGGACATGATTGTAGAGCTTGCTCGCCAACCCTAGGGGTGTTTCTTGAACGTCTGTTATATGCCGGTCTTGTTGTGATGTCACTATGCATCGGAACCGCCCGAAACCAGGGGCTTTCCCTTGGGGGTTGGCTGTGAGCACAGAGGATAAAGCCAGGGGCAAGACTGACTCCTTCTGGGGTTGATGGAGGCCAGAGCGGCTGAGAGTGAAGGAGGGGCTAACCTCCGAGAGGGACAGGTACGGGTGCTCGGAGAAAGCCCACCCCACCGGCTGCCCGCTGGGGTCCCCTTCCAGAGATCAGATTGTCTCCTGCCCAGCGAGCCCGTCACTCAAAGGAAAAGAAACAGCCACTGTCCTGGAAAGCCGGGGCAGAGCGGCCCTGTGAGTTTCCAGAGCTGTCAGTCTTGGGTGGGATAGAAATCCTTGTCTTTCTCCCCCCAAAGCAGCTGGTGGTTTTGAACTGTCGACCTTGACATTGGTGGACCAGCGCTTAACCCACTGGCTCACCTGTAGCCAGTCCTGCTGAAAGCACCCAGTGACACTTGGTGCCTGCCTTCCCCGCCACCCCCCAACCCCCCGGTGTCCAGGAGTCTGCTCCCGCGCTGGGGAGTGGGGAAATGGCAGGAGCAGGAAGGGGTTCGGAGGAGACGCCTATCTCAAGCCCGCAGACTTTTCGTGCATCTGAGAGTGGAGCTCATCCCCCGCCCTGCCCCAGTTGACTTCTCGAGGCCTTGTGGGATCTGCTAGCCGCTCTGTTGGTTTGGTGAGTTTTTCTTTGGGCTGTTCACCGCAAGGTCCACAGTTCAAAACCTCCAGCCGCTCCTTGGGAGCTAGCCGGGGCTTTCTGCTCCCGCAAAGAGACACAGCCTTGAAAGCCCACGGGGACCGTTGCACCTGCCTCTATGGCCGTGCGTTGGCGTGTATCTTGGTTTCTGTCGGGCCCACACTTCTGTTCCGACATCACCCATCTCCTCAGCGGACTCCGGCAGTGCCCACGTGTCCGTGTGTGTGCAGTGGACATGAGGCTCCACTGCCCCGCTTTCTGTAGGGCCTCAGAACCTGGATATGGCAGGGCATTTCTGGACACAGGGAGCACAGTGGCCATTTTTCGGCTAGCGTCAGAGGCGGCGTCAGGAGGAAAAGCACATGTTCCCTGCCTGTCCCCAGGCAATCACCTGCAGACTCCCTCGGTCCTGGGCGGGCCGACCTGTCAGCCCTGGGCCGGTCAACGAGCTTCCTGGAACAGGTTTCTGCCGTGCCCGGGTGGTGTACAAAGGTTCTGGTGTGGAGTAAGAGCAGCCACGGTCACCGTCGTGTCATCATCAGGGCTTGAGGCAACGGCGTGGCTGAGTGTGATGTTTGCGTGCAGGTCTCTGGCACCCGGAGGTGGAAGGAGGAAGGGTTCCGTTTGTCCTGGGCATGCCCACGGTGGGCCATCCAGTCCAAGTGACCCACAGCGACCCTTTGGGACAGCGCAGACCTCCCCCTGGGGGTTTCTGATGCCCGCCACTGTGCTCCCACAGAGCAGCCTGGTGACTGGCAGCCCCACAGGGCATCACGGTGCCCCAGGGGCTCTGCCCTGGGCATGCGCTGGACTTGAGTGCGTTGATTTAGAAGCCCACACACCACTCAGGGCAGCATGTTGATGTTCTTAAAGTTTTTTACTGCCGGGGAGGAGGAGGAGGAGGAGGTACAGGGCAGATGGCGAGTTGTGCGGCAGTTGACACTGTTCCGTTTGGGTCAGGGCCTCTGAGGGCCTTTGAGGGCACAGGGATAGCCCGAGTTGGCCCATGCACGGGCGGCTCCTGAAAGCCGCATCTGCCCTGGGGAGCCTGGGTGTCTCATCCATTTGGGAGTTTGACTCTGTCCATTCTAGGATGTATTGGCTGGGCTTTGACCTCTCCAAGTTTCTGGGTTTCCGTCTTGCTCTTCCCGTTCATCGTGTTGATAAGAGCCACTGCTAGTTGTTCTCCCCGTCCCACTTTTCCTTGTTCCCATCGTGTACTCGCTCCCTCGCACGAGCCGTAGCTCACGTCTCAAAAAAGCAGCCACTGCATTCCAGGCACTGCTGACCCACGGCGACTGTGTCAGGCCACGTTGACCAGAGAAACAAGTCCAGGGGCACTCACAGCTGTCTAGGACAGAGCTTTATATCCAGAAGTGACTGTGCATCACACCGCCCCCGCCTAGTCCGTCAGGGCCTCTTCAGACTCGGGAAACCACATGCAGTGCTGCAGAGTGCAGGGAGATCACAGGTTAGGGAGTACACCGTCACGTGGATTCAATGGCGGCGGCTCTGGCAGCTCCCTGAGTGACTAGAATGCAGGAAGTGAAGGTGGGGTGGGGGGTGGGCCCATGACCCATCTCCCGAGAGCCATTTATCTCAGTGGCTCCACCACATGAGGTCATCACGCTGCGACATGATCAGCGGGCTCAACTCCACCCGTCTCGTCTTACAGGTGCCACGAGGGCACGAAAAACCTAACGATGGCAGTGACCGCACAGGACAGAGCAGACCTGCCCCTTTGAGCGTCCGAGACATTCACGCTTTACAGGAGCGGAAAGCCTCGTCTTTCTCCCGGGAGTGGCTGGTGGTTTCAAACTGTTGACTCTGTGGTTGCAGCCCCCAGGGCCCCCAGACTGGTGACAGTGCATGTGCACAGAGGTGTCACGAACGAAATCCACGCACGCCTGTCTCCCACCTCTCCGCCCCAGCCACCCCTGCACAAGCGTTTGACTACTGTTAGGAGGCTTAATTGGATACCTTTCTGGAAATCGTTTATGGAAAGCCCCTGTATCTATCGCTGTATTTTGATGCTTGGGGGGATTATGTGATCTTTTCATTGTCTCCTGAACTTTTAAAAGCCCCTTTGGATGTGTATCAAAGGAGCCCTGGTGGCTCTGTGGACTGGGCATTTGGCTGCTAACCACAGGGTTGGCAGTTCCAAGCCACCAGCCGCAGAGCAGAGACCCTATCGTCATAGAGTTAGGATGAATCGGACCACGCCAGACCTGACAGCGTGTTGTGAGCCACAGAGACCAGTAACTTGCCTGAGGTTCTGTCTCGTATTTATGCAAACACGTATGTTTGCACATGTGCACACATACACACGTTGTGACGCATGCCGCCTCAGGGCATTCAGCAGGACACGCTCTCCCACTGCCCTGAGTCCAGCCCCGCCCAGAGCAACCTTACGTAAGATTTCCAGGGCTATATTTACGCGAACAGATGGCCTCATCTTTCTGCTGCGCAGCAGCTGGTGGGTTTGAACCAGTGGGTTTGAACCGCTGGCCTTGTGGTTTGCCTCAGCCCGGTGCAGCCCCATGTGAAAACACCGCCCTCTTGGGTTTCTCCCCCAGAGCCTCCAGGGCTCCTTAGTCCGAGGTACTCTGCCTGCTTAAATGCTACATGGACTATTTTTAAAGGTGTCCTGCTGGCGTAGTGCTTCCACCCTGAGTTGCTGACTGTAAGGTCTGCGGTTCGAAACCACCAGCCGCTGGAAGACTGGGCTTTCTACTCCCACAAAGTTTCTGAAGGCCACGGGGGCAGTTCTGCCCCACCCTATAGACTCACTGTTGAGTAACCGTGAACTTGACAGCTGCAAGTTTGTGTTTGGGGGTACTTTAAAGTCTCTTGGGTCGAGCCCCAGTGGCATAGTGGTTGTGTGCGGGACTGCGTGCGACCCACAGGGTTGGTGGTTCAAATCCAGCAGCTTCCTACTCCCACCAGGGCAGGGATGCAAAAAAAAAAAAAAAGTCCCCGCACTGGAATGTAGACTGAACCGTGAACCGGTGGATCCTTGAGTTCCTTGATTCTGGTCCCTGGACAAGTTGCTTAATGTCTCTCACTCTCGGTTTCAACCGACAAGTGGGGCTGATCATAGTTATACTCTCCAACCTGGCTATTACGAGGGCTCAATCTGCCAATTACCCATAGCAGTTACACTGTGTCTGGTATGCAGTTCGCATTAATAAATGTGACTGTTGCAATTATCTCCCCAAAGCCCATCCCTTTCAGATTCTTGAATCGCCTCCCAGAGGATTAATCTCTTAGTTTAGTCTATAGGTTCCCAAACATACTTGTTTCCTTCCCCTTTCCAGAAAGAAAATTACTCAGTGCCCCCAGCCCCTGCTCCGGCAACTAAAACCCTCTGCACCTTTGCCCGTCCTCCAGGACAAAGTGTCGGTCTCTGCTTTTTCAGACGCCCCTACCCTCCCTCCCCCAGATCATCCAGCTCCCCCCAGGGGAGTGGGTCTGGCCCACTTTAGGAAACCCTGATTTCGGAGAGGATCCCTGGTGGCTCAGTGAGCCCAGCATCCACTTGCGAACCATAAGGCCTGTTATAGTTTGGATCCACCAGCCACCACAGGAGGACAAGATGAGGCTGACTGATCCTGTAAAGGTATACCATCCAGGAAGCCCACTGGGACCCTTCCCTTCTGCCGTCCAGGGCCCCTAACGGATGGGAACCCACTGGACGGCATCAGGTGTGGGTGGACCTGTGGGCCATGGACTTTCCTGACGTCTCACCCGGACCTGGGGTCCTCATCCCTGCGTGGCTCTGCGCTCATTCTGCCCCTTCTGGCGAGGAGGGCCAGGGCGGTGGTTCAGGGGTGGGCCCGGATGGTGATTCAGTCACAGTGGCCAGCCTCTTTCTCCCACCTGTTGCCATCAAGGTCGTCCTCAAGGTCGTCAGGCACACAGAGGCCCTTACAACTCCGCTTCCCACCCGACCGCACCCCAGCCCGCACATCGCAGTACGGTGCTGGAGGTTGGAGCTGGGATCTGTAGGCCTTGTAGAGCAGTGGTCCTTGAATACAGCTCCTCAGGTCGTGGGGACCCCCATCCTTAAAACCATTTGCATTGCTACTTCATCACTGTCATTTTGCGACCGTGATGAATCGGGCAGCCCTCTGAAAGGGTCATTTGACCCACACCCAAGCTGGAGATGGTCTCAGTCAGTACGTCCCCCGTTTTTCACACAAGAAGATGATAGCTGAGGCTGTGGCCTCCCCTCCCGCGGACCCTAGCTGTCACTCCAGAAGGACATTTGGTTCCTCAACAGATGGCCACTGGACTTGGGACAAGGTACGGCGCTGGGGAGTAGTGACTGCTAGCCCTCTGGGAGGGAGCAGAAGACCCGGTGCCTGTGACCGAGAAGCTCACCTTGAATCTCCAGAGGGAGTGCGCCGCCGGTATGTTTGGGGGCAGCTGGGAGAAAGTGTTCCCCATTCTCTCCTCACCGTCAGCATGTCTGTGCCTGTCTGGGTGGGATGCGGCCATCCGCGCTCTCTTCTCCTACCTCCTGGAATGTGGCTCCCATAGGCGCTGCTCCCTGCCACTCAGCCAAAGGCCGGGCCTGGCGCTGACGTCCAGCCACCTGTGCCACACACACCCCGTCTCCTCCTGCGTGGAACGAACCACCTGTCCTGACACCACAGACCTCGCTCCGTCTGTCTGCCTGCCCCTTCCTATGCCTAGTCCAGCAGTCCATCCCTCAGGCCGCCTCTGTCCAGCCACCTGTTCCGAGGGACTCCGACCTGGGGTTCAGCCTCTCCCCAGACACTTCCCACCCTGCCGCCCATAACTGTGCACTGAGGTGCACGTCTCCGGGAGGCCTTCCCTCCGGAGAGAAGGCAGCCTCCTATCCCTATGGAGTTCATTCCTGGAGGGCAGGACCACCCTCCGTCCCTCTGCAGTCCTAACTCCCAGGAGAGCACCCTCCCCAGGCTGTGAGTCTGCGCGGGAGCAGGCGGCCTCATCTGGCCCCGGGCGGCCACGCAGCTGACCTCGAGCCTAGCCACCCCGTGCCTCTCCCAGAGACCACCAGGGCTCCCGAGGTGGGTGGGCAGCAGCACCCCCTGGGCAGACCGGCTGACAGGAAGGTGTCAGGTGTGAAGCATGGAGCCAGTTAGTGATTCACCCGCCACGTTACAGCTGCCGCCGGTGATGGTCAGTCATCCCGGGAGGATCTGGTTAGTGTTGGCAGGAGAAAGGGGACCTCGTGGGAGATGGCGGGGGGAGGTGCCCCCCGAAGCCACCCCTGCACAGAAATACACGAAGACAGCAGCTCCCAGCTCTCAGACTCAGACGGAACCTGGCCGGGGGGAGAGGCTACCCGGAAGAAGGTGGCGAGAGAGCTCTGGCCCGTGTGATGTCCGGAGAGGACACGTCACGTCCCTGCTGGTGCAGCCCGGATTCTGGTCCTGGTTGGAGCAGAACAGCCCTGTGCACCTGCCAACTGACAGCGCGAGCAACCTCCTTGGAAAAGTGCTTTCCTCGCTCAGTCCATGGGCGGGAGGCAAAGCAAGCGCTCAGGGAGGAACTAGCTGGGAGATCTGAGAGCACTCAGGACCACCCGTGTATTCTGGGAAACTCAAGAGGGGGCCATGCCAGTCGTGGTCTGAGAAGACCCCAGGCGTTCATCCCCGGCTCTGTCCTCTGTGTGGGGAAGTGGGATCACAGGCCAGCTGTTCCTGCTGATGGCCCAGGGGCCGCCTGCGCCCCCGTCCCTTGTCTCGCTCGGCTACTCGGTCCTCTTTCTTCCTTCGCCTCCATGCGTGTGCATGCGCTCTCTCAAATGTGTGTCCCATCCATCCCTGTCCTTCCCCCTCCCTCCACTGTGGAGTCCCGGTTAGGTTAGGGGGCATCGAGACTGCGTTGTGGGGAATCACATTCTTGAGCAGCCAGGCACCTCTCTGATTTGCTGCAATCCACAGGCACCAAGTCGGACCCGGGAAGGGGTGGCGGAGGGGTGGGGGAGCCCTGGGACTCCTGTTCAATGCATGGTTCCAACCTGCTCTTTCTGGCCAGCTGGCATCTGGGTTAAGCAGTGCCAGACCCACGACCATGCCCGAGTGTCCCCAGGACCACCAGGAAACACTGAGAGGGGCCCACTGGTGGCTGGAGTCGTGCGGGCTCCCTCAGTGACAGTGAGTTGAGTGACACGTCTCTCTGTAGCAATTGTGTATTGAGAAAGGCGGGGTCAAGGGACTGAGAGTTTGAACCAGCTCATGGCAGGGTCGCGCTCCTCCGTCCTGGACTCTGGTCTGCTGACCCCGCTCTCTTTGGGACACGGGACACCATCTCCGACACTGTGCCTCTAACGTGAAGGGGCCATGGGGGTCTTGCCTGCCCTCGCCCCCCACCCCAGCCAGAATGAAAGTTCCACAGTGGCCAGGAGCTGGGTCTCCCTTTCTCACTGCTGATCAGCCCGAGAGCTGCGGTACCTCCCCCGGCATAGTGCCCGCTCTGTAGGCCATCCATGGTGGGGAGATGGAAGGAGGGGTGGGTGGGTGGACAGGCCAAATTTGAAGAACGGCATCTGAATGTATCTTGTTTGTGAACGTTCTCCCAGTGGGGTGGGCAACAAAACGAAGAGCATGCCGGGTGGGGGGCTTGTTTGATCCGATCCCACTGTGGCACTCTGGGGCGGTCTGATACAAGACAACGGGCGTTTTCCTTCCACACGCACAGCGTCGGGCACTTACATTGCTTACTGGGGAGCTCTCTGAACCTGCTTGACAGGAACAGACAGCCTCCTCTTTCTCCCACCGAGCACCTCGTGGGTGACATCCGCTGCCTTTGAGGTTTGCAGCCTAACTCGCCTACCCATCACATTGCCAGAGCTCCCGAAGTTTAGCATCTAATGAGGGCTTCTGTTTCTTGTCATTGGTGTATATGTTCCCCCCGCCCCCCCTTTTTTTTTTAACAACTGTAACTCAGAATGGACTTCCTTCACTAAGTAACCTGTGGCGGCCTGGGAAAGGTTCTGGAGTAACAGTATCCAGACTCCATTCCTCCCAGAGGCCATTGTAGATGTACATTCGTCTGGGGGTAGAGATGCCGACCCCCTCCTGGGTGGTCCTAGGAGGGTGACCCCCTCCTGGGTGGTCCTAGGAGACCCTCCGTCATCATCATGTAAGGATTTCCACAGGCAGGCGTTGCCCCAGTTGCAAGTGCCGCCCATCCCTAAGTGTGCCTTTCAGTCAGAGCGGAACGGGCCGCTCTGAGATCAGGCCCGCGCATCCCGTACCAGTCTGGAAATTCCTCTTCAGACCCAGGCAATGACGCCGAATGCGGGAGGATCTCGCGCCCGTGGGTGGAAAGTCTTGTGGATCTAGTGGCGGTGGAAGCGTCTTGGCGCAGGAAGGGGTCTCTTCATGGGGTTCCTCCAGCTCCAGGGCTCTGGCTCCATCAGCGTCGCCCAGGTGGCTTGTAGCAAAGAGTGTGGGTCTGGCCTCCAGCGAGCTGTACCTGTCTCCTCCAAGCCTCCAAATGAAGTCATCACGCTGCAACGCGGTCGACAGGCTACACCCCACCCCTGCCCTCTGAAAGTTCAAGTGGACGCCAGACCATGTGACTGCCACAACTGAGGACAGATGTACACGACACTAAGGGTGTTAAGTCAGACATTCATAGCCTGGAGGACTGTACTGCATATTCAACTATAAAGTGAAGCAAACTGAGCATCTTCAGTAAAATCTGCTGTGTTCACCATTGGCCTCTTGGCCTTTTGGCTAAGATAAGTGTAGCATTCCTGATGAGCCCTGCCCGAGGTGGTGCTGGTGGTGGCCGCAGCAGCAGCAGCAGCAGCAGCAGCAGTTAAATTTGCATCTCGCCATTGTCACGGTCATGAAGTCCAGGGATCTGAAACACCAGGAATGCCGACCTGTGAAGCCTGTGGCTGGCCAGGGCGGGGTTTCCACCTCATTGATCTGATTGACTCTATGCCCCACGGCCTAGGCCTAAGCCTGTGCCTCCGACGGCAGAAATAAGACCCAATGTTTGTTCACCTTCAATGGCTTTCACTGATCTTTTATGGGAAATGACAGGGCCTACTCACAGATGGGGCTCCTTACCTGTCCAATAGGGGTCCTGGGGCTGCTGTCAGGAAGCGGCTAGGCTGCTAACCACAGGGTCAGCAGTGCAAACCCCCCAGCTCCTTTGAAGAAGAAAGCTGAGGCTGTGGGTTTTGCCTTTGTCTTTTAGCGTTTGAAAAGATTTGTCCAGAGGCAAAGAATGGGTGAGCAAAGCACTCTTCCCGGTCCACTGTGTTCGAAGAAGCAGCCAAACAGGCAGACACAGACACAGCTTTGAGTGGTGCCTCCTCCAGGCACAGGCCAAGGTGGCTTCTGGTTTATGGCCTGTGTTTTCCCCTAAGGTGGTGCGACTGTTCTTGGTTGTCATGGCATCGAATGTGACTCACAGCAACTCTGTGGCCAGTGTACGCCTGCAACACCCATGGTTTCTTGGGCTGGGAGCTGATGGGGGCTGAGCCGGGTCTTTTCTCCTGAAGGGGAACTTGGGGGGTGGAACCTGTCCCCTTTCCACACTCGCTGCTATCGAGTCTTGCTATGGCCCAGGGTGGAACTGCCCCTGCAGGTTTCCTGGACAGTCACTGTGTAACACACGATGTAATACATGGCCAGTGAGTGCTTCATCTCCGTGCCTCCTCACTGCCGCGCAAGCCGTTTCTACTCCAACGGGGTGGAGCTGCCCCTGTGGGTTTCCGAGACTGTAACTCTGTGGGAGTAGAAACCCCAGCTTTCTCTCAAGGAGGCTGGTGGATCTGAACAGCCGACCTTGGCAATGGGCAGACCAAGGTGTAAGCAGTATGCCACCACGCTTCCTTATGCCATACCCCAACAAACAAACTCACGGCCACTCAGTCGATGCTGGCTCAGCAGTCCTCCAGCACAGGGGAGAACTGCCCTTGATGGGAGCAGACAGCCTCCTCTGTTTCCCAAGGTGCCGCTGGTGGGTGTGAACCCCAGACTCTGTGG
This sequence comes from Nesogale talazaci, assembly GCA_004026705.1. Classification (NCBI taxonomy): domain Eukaryota; kingdom Metazoa; phylum Chordata; class Mammalia; order Afrosoricida; family Tenrecidae; genus Nesogale; species Nesogale talazaci. The sequence continues at coordinate 37,120 of PVJH01011822.1, read as the reverse complement.
TTAGCAGCCCAACACAGAGCCCACTGGCCTACCAGCACACCTTCCTCAAATGTCATCATAAAGTGTAGACACCCAGCAGCGACCAGGCACCACCGAGCTTGTGTGTGGAATCGACCCTAGGTGGTGAATCATTTTCTTTTTTTTTTTTTTTTTTTTGGGGGGGGGGCGATCACTGCCCTCAGGTGGTGGGAGTAGGAGGCCCAGCCTTTGCTCCATGGAGCTGGAATCGAACCTCCATCCCAGTGGGCCGCAGTCCCGCTCACAACCACTATGCCACCAGGGCTCAGCGAGTCTTTTTCTTTTTTGAGAGCCTTAAGCAGAGGGTGCACCGAGAGACAGGGAAGTGCACAAAGGGCAGGGACTGGGCAGGAAGCATGCTTGTTCTGGGCCAGGCTGGAATCCAGGGAACGTGACCAGAGCACATTTCTGGAGGCGTGGGATTTTTGCTCTGTTAGTCTCCTCCCAGTATATCCAGTCCAGCCTATTGGCCAAGGGATAAAGTTAGAGGGCGGGTTCTGGACAAAGCCGTGGGGGGTGGTGTGACCCAAGGTCATTACATCCTGTGTAGACTGTCCCCTACCTCCCCCACCTCCGGGCCTGGGGCCAGTTACCCAGCAGCCCCTCTGTTCGCCCTGCTCTCCACCTCTCTGTAGAGTCAGTCGCCAGTCGTCCGGTTCCGACTTAGGGTGAGCGCGCTCGTGACTTAGAAGTTGTTTTTCTCTGACAGCATCAGCACAGTCGCCCCCTGTGTCGTTGAGCAGGAGGCCGTTCCTGCTTGACACATCAGAGTCTGAGGTTGGGCAGGCGTACGTCCCATGGCAAGGCCCAGGGCGACCCATTTCCCACCCAAGTCTCTGGAGTCGAAGGAACTGTCCCCAGCGTGATGGCGATTCGTCACTGCAAAGCGAAACAAACCATGAGACCGAACCCACAGGGGTCAGGTCAGTATTGACCCTTGGCGACCTTCGAGGTCAGAGGCGAGCTGCTCCCAGACTCTGAGGTGGCCCCTCGGCCTCCTCTTCCTCTCGGGCAGAAGCTGGGGGGTTTGAAGCAGTGACCTCGTGGGAGCAGCCCAGCGCTGCCTGCACATCAGAGAGGCCTTAAAGATCAGGGCTCTCCATCGCTTTGACCCGGGCAGGGGCATGTTGGAAAGATCTCAGTCCTTTCGAAGAAATAGAGACTCACTTTGACTGTAGTCAGAACCCTTGCCTTCTTCGAGTTCTACATCTAACAGATAAATCCGTCAGGAGTAATCCGGTCCCTGTGGTGGAGGCGTCCGTCTCCGGGTGTTGAGTGGGTAGAGTTCGATCATCCATTGCAGATGCAGGCTGACGGCGATGACCGAGCAGACGGCTCTGGGCCGACCTTCCTGTCCAGCTAGCTCAGAGCTCCCGGAAGGTTTTTTCTCCATTACTCCGTGGGCTACAGCTAACTGCAAGTGATACTTTCAGGGCACAGAGCTCTGTAGAGAAATTAAAAAAAAAAAAATCAGAAATAGCCAAATGTGCTGATTGAGATGTTGTGTAGGAGAATTCGAGGTAGACAACTCTTAAAAACTCTTGAAGGGTTTTCTTCGTGGCGGCATCTGGGAGATAAGTCCTGGTGGATTGAAGACGAGAATCGATGAGAAACTCCCAGAGGAATTCTAGATATTTTTCTCTGGGCAGACACCCAGACATACTTATATTTTCTCCAATAGGAAGAGGCATTTCCCTCCAAGAAAACAGACTCCCACCTCCTAGGTCGCTCTTGGGGTTTAGCCTTCTCATCAACTGAGCCCACTCCACTCCACCCCCCGCCCCCCAAAAGGAAAGCAACATTGTTGGTTATCAGCTGGTATGTCTTCCCTGGAAATCTGGCCAAGGCAGCTCAGAAGCATTTGAATTAGGGGAGCTAGGGGGTCTCAAAGTGTGCCCGATTCCGCCCCTTGTGGGCTCTGGCAGGCAGGAATGGTTTTCCTCGGAGGACCAAGGCCTCCCCTGTGCTATTTCCGTTTGGGGCTGTACTGCACAGCTGCTGCAGGACAATCCCTCGCCTCGCCATTGTGCTATGAACCCCGGCTCTCGTGCCGCAGAGGTTAGTGCCCACTGTGGCACGCATGCACAGGGAGGAAGGGCCTGAGGGTGTTTGCATGCCAGCTTTGTGCTGCCCCGTTTCTGGGAGTAGGAAAGGGGAACTGGCCTGAGATATTAAAGAAAGTCAGGCAACCGCTGTTCAACTCAAAGGTAGCCAGTGGCCAAAATGAATGAAGTTTTACCCATTGCCTTTTATTTTTCCCCCTCATCAGCCACAGCAGAACAAACAGACCCCCCAACCTGCTGCCATCTGGTGGATTCTGGCTCACAGCCACCTCTCCCAGGTTTCCGAGGTTGCTTCACTTTTCAGGAGCAGACAGCCTCATCTTGTCCCCAAGGTGCAGTGGGAGGGTTTGAACAGCCAACCTTGCAGTCAGCAGTCCCAGGCTTACCCGACAGCGCCTCCAACTCACCGCCATCGAGTTGATTCCCACTCATAGAGGCCTTCCAGGACAGAGCAGAACTGCCCCCGTGGGTTTCCCAGGCTGTCCATTTTCACGGGCACAGCCGCCCCTGTCTCCCATGGACAGCGGGAGAAAGGACGGGGTGCTGCAGGCTCTTCCTGCACGGCCCTACAGTGTGATCACATGTGTCAGGACAGGCTGTGTATGGCACATGGAACTTTTGGAGAGCCTGGAATGTTGCAGGGAAACAAGTGACAGTCTTGCTTCAAAGAGATGAGGAGACAGATAAGCAGGCAGAGGAAAGGTGAAGAACAGGAATGTGGGATGTGGGCGGAGGAGGCTCTGCCCAGAGGAGAGGAGCCTGGAGTGGAGCCTGCGTAAGAACAAATAGCCAGGTCGATGTTTAAAAAATGATTCTCCCGTTCTTGCCTCTTATGGATTCTAAGGAGTCCCTGGGTATCTTCCCATCTTACCAGGTTTGGGGAGCAACCCTGAAGTTTATTGTCTTTTCCTACGCAGACCTCTTTAAATGTGAGTCAGAGTAACAGCTAGGAGAACTAAGAGGCGGTTTGGAAGGTGCACAGTCACGTCGCTGAAAACCCCCAAGCTAAACCAGTGCTGCAGCCCTGAAAACCCCCAAGCTAAACCAGTGCTGCAGCCCACTCTGACCCCGCCCCACAGGCTTCCACAGGGTTCCAAGGCGGCCAGCTAGCTTCCCGGGAGCAGACTGCCTCACCTCCCCCCAGAGAACAGCTGGTGGCTCTGAACTCAAGGTTAGCCGCCCAGAGCTGAACTCACCAGGCTCCTCTCCACTCTGCAAGTGTTTGTAACATAACAGGATGTCCTGGTTCCGGAAATCAAGAGGGGGCGAGCATGTGAGCCCCTAACTGGAATTTTGGCAATAATAAACAGTGTCTCAGAATTCCCTCTCTCGCCGTTGCTATTTCCAGGTGTTGTTTAAAACAAGATACTCCCCCTCCCCCCTCCCAGTTTCTTAGCCTCTGTCTTCAGAGTGTTGGGAGGGAGATGACAGCATGTGTAAAAGTGCACATTATGATGTCTGATGTAATCGTCCTGTTTCAGGACATGTGGAAGACTGTCATTTATGTCAAAGAGGATGATGATTACTGAGCAAGTGTCTGAATATTTGAAACCGTCCCTGTCTGAAGTCAAAATTATAGATGACAGCCTCCCTGCACAAGTAGATTGTCCAGCACCCCGCTCCTGACATGCAGGTCGTCCATCAGTCAGCGTGTGCTAACCTTCCCCCCCCCCCCCCCCCCCAGTGAGAAGTTCAGCTCTCGAACATGCCCTTCATGTGGGAGCACTGGTGGTGCTGTCTGGTAAGCATCGCGCTGCTCACTTCAGGGTCGGTGGTTCAAACCCACCAGCCACCCCCAGAAAGAAAGGGGAGGCTGTCTGCTTCTGTCCGATGTACAGGTTCTTTAAACCCTAAGGAGGAATTCTACTCTGCCCTGTGTAGTAGCTATATGTGGGCAAGGACGTGACAGCAGTGGATTGGGGTTGGCTCGGGGGCTGGAAGAAAGGATTGGAGATGGGGAGTGGGGGTTGGGGCATCAGGCTATCTTTCTTCCAGGGCTCACATATCAAGCCTTTGTGGAACCCCTCTCCCCTCTCCAGCCATCACCTGGTGAACTGGGGGCTCATCTGGAAGCAGGAGACACAAACTCTTATCCGAATCTCAGTTTCTTTTTCGCTCGTGGTAGCAATCATGAAGTGCTGATTGCACGCCAGCCTGGTTTTAAGCACGTTATATACTCGTAACAGTGGAGTATACTGAGCGAGGCATCACTAGTACTCCCGCTTTACAGCTGATTCACTTATGCGTTCATTTGATTCATTATTCATTCACCTATACGTCTCCTCCCCTCTCTTCCTGCCTTCTGACCTTGATCCCTAGGCAGATGTCGCGCTGTGTCTCACAGGGTGGATGGTTCTAAGGTGTGAGCCTCGCTCTTGTGTGGCTGCAGGTGGAGCGTGGGTGCGAGTTCCCTTCCAGGCTCGAAGGACAACCTGGGGCCGTCACCTTTGGGTTCTACAGTCTCCATCAGACTAGCAGACCCGGGGGGGGGGGGGGGGGGGGGGGGGGGGGGGGAGCGTGTTCCCCATTTTCCTTCCAGTCCAGGACTGTCTGTTGTGACCCTCTCAGAGCTGTTGGTCGTGGTAGCTGGTCCATTTAGTGCTGGTCTCAAGGTCCTGGAGACCAAGCTCTGCAGGCCTATCATCCCATGGACGAACCCTTCCCGTGTATCCTTGATTTCCTGCACTCTTGGCTGCTTCGAATGAGGAGACGGCCCCTCAAATGGCTGAGAACCCAGGCACTACTTACTCCCAGAGGGGGCGGGACACTGTGTCTTTGTGTTAAACCACTTGACCTTGGCTCTGAACTTCACTTCCATTTTACATGCGGAAAAAGGAAACCAAGCTCCCTTTCTGAAGACCCTGTGCAACGAGGACAGGATGGAACTGCCTCAGCCCAGGGTCACAGAGCCAGTGAGTCGGCAGTCCAGGTTCTGAAGCCCTACAGACTAGTTCCTGGGTGGTGGTGCCAGGGTGTGGATATGACTCATAGCTCCCATGGGTGCCCGGGCTGCCTGCTGTGTTTGGCTCCAGGGGTATTTGCTCTCACCCTTAAACTCAGCAGTGATACACACACACACACACACACACACACACACACACACACACTCCTCTCTCCCTTGCCGCCCTGTGATCTGCCCAGGACAGTCCCCTCCCCACTTGGTTCTCAGTTCCTGGTGGATCCAGAGGCGGGGATGGATCCGGGGAGATGGTACACACATGCTGTGTGCTGCCGTTCCTTCCAGGGGTGACATGTTATTTTTCCTTGTGGAAGGATTTTGCGATAAAGCGAACACAGTCAGAGAACTGGAAGTTATTTTTCGAGGTTCAAAAAATAGCTAAGCTCCTTCTTAGTCACGACGTGGGAGGCGAGAACTGCGGTGCGTGTGCTGGAGGGAGAGGAAAGTCGGCGTAAAGGCTGCTGCGCGCTGAGCCGGGCTGAGCTTTGGTGGGCATCCTCAGCAGAGGGACTGGAGGCGGTTGGGTGGTCAAGCTCTGGGTCAATGGACCTTGCTGGGAGCCGCCTGCCCCTCCCAGGGATACGCAGCACGTGCCTGTTCAGCTTCGTGTGCCTTGCCCCGATTCTTACAGTTAGATGAGGGCTCCTCAGGAAGAAAAGATACGGAACTTTCCCACGCAGGTGCAGAAGGCGGTCTACAATACAGTTGTTCGGGGATGTTGGCTTAGTCTGGGGAGACTGGGGAAACATCCGCTGAAACTCATGTACAAGAGAGAGTTTTATGTCAAGGGTAAGTGTACCGTAAGAAAGCATGCCAGCCCAGTGCTGCCCAAGCCCACAAGTCCAACATTAGCCCGTATGTCCGACACAGATCTTCAAAGCCCTCCTCCATCTCACAAAACACACGCAGTGACACCGACTGCAGGAGGAAAGCTGAATCAGTGAGCGTGTCAGCATCTCAGCGCTGGCAGGGTCTCCGCGCGGCTGCTCCAGCGCCCAGGGCTGCATCGGGGTAGGTCCGTGTGGCTTCTCCTCAGGGATGTCTCGCAGGAAGTGAGCCTGGCCAGCTGAAGCAGGGAACTGGCTAAGGCAGCTGCACCCTGGTCTGACCATCAGAGAGCAAGAGACCCGAGAACTGGAAAGGCGAGGCTCACAGAGCCATTTATCTGTCCGCCCTTCAATTACCCCCACATGTTTATCAGCCAGGCAGACGTTAAGGGACAGTAAAGGGGGCGTCAAACAATACAGGTATCAATCCTGGTGTGACTCACACCGACCTTTCAGATGCCATTATTGCCATGTCTGCATGCAGACGCATCGCCTGTCCAAGGTCAGCCGGCCCACTGACTCCCCGTCCACCCCCTCGGTGGCTCGTGGTGATGGTGGGAGTGTGGAGGTGTCCTGGTGATTCCGGCTCTCAGTGACTCTAACAACAGAGCCTGTCACGGGCCAACCACTCTGACATCTGAGCCATGGTGGTTGTCTCAGACCAGTCCATCTCTTGTTCTGCTGACCTTCTGCTGTGTCACGATGCCCTTCCCTGGGGACTGGTCTCTCCTGTCCAGAGAGCACTGGGACACAGGCCTCCCTCCCCACCTGTGCGTCCAAGGAGCACTCTGACACATCTGTTTGTTTCCTCTTCGGACATTCTGTAGAACTCTCAGGATCCCTCGTCAGGCCGCAGTACAAGTGCCCGGGTCTTTTGTCGGTCTTCCTCCTTCGTGTCCAGCCTGTGCTGGAATGAGAGGGAGATCAGAGATGACTGATGGCCAGGTCAGGCATGCCCGAGTCTTCCAAAGCCCCTGGCCTCCAAGAAAACAAAAACACACCGCCCCGGGGTCAGTGCCAACTCGCAGTGACCCCACGTAGAGTTTCTGAAACTACCTGATTATAGGAGCAGCTGGCCTCATCTTCCTCCCTCCGAACCACCGGCAGGCTTGACCCCTCCTCCTTGCAGTCAAACCAGCCCGACACCCAAACTGTAGCACCGTCCTGGTTAAATGTGCTTGAGTGATTGTGCCGTTCTTCCGATAAGTGTCCCAATAGTAGGAGCAAAGTACAGGGAGAGGCGTCTTCAGACATTTCCTAGAAAACCCCACCGTCTCCGTTGCAGCATCAGCCCTCCAGGAACTTGGTGAAGCTGCTGCCAGGGTTCTCGGGTCCGCACCGCCCGTGCTGGCAGCCTGCCACGCGAGACCTCTCCTCCGCTCCTCTTTGAGGTGGAAACACTCTGGTTTCGAACTCCCACGCCGGCATCCTCCTCTGCACTTTTGTCGCCTGGCTGTGCCCGGCTTGCCCGGCTTGGAACCGTGTGAGGGAGCCCACCCGCTGCCGCCCACGGTCCTTGCCAGCCGTCTCTGCCCTTTGCCTCCAGCCCAGGCTTGCTGCAGGGCTCTGCGCCATGCTTCCCCCTCGCCCCCACCTCCCACCCCCACGTCTCGACGTTCATCCTGTGCACGTCTCCCTTGCAGTCCGTCTACCGGGCTCTGTTAGAAATGGGTTTTCCCTGCCAGCCTCTCTGGACATGTCTGCCTCTAATCGGTTACATGGTTACAGAGAGAGCTGGGTGCCTGCCGGTGGGGCTGACACGGTCGCCCCTGGTGCGTTAGCAACAGGACATGCGGACACATTGTCAGAGGCACCAGGCTGCTGCACGGTGGACAGGAGAGACCCTCCAGCAGGGGCCAGACCTTTTTTGCCAGCCCTGACACCAGCTGTCCCTGCCAGGGTCCTCCCTGTTGAACTCCATGAGGCATGGCATTGGCCACACAGACTGTACTCGCGGTGATGGGGTTTGGTGACGTACCAGTGAGGATACAGTTCATCGGCCTGGCCTCTGCCCTTCCTGGGCATGTGTCATGAAGCTTTTTAGCCCTGCCTGTACGTCCCCCGGAGGCACTGTTGTTTGCCAAGACACCTCAAGGCCACCTCCGACTCCAGGGTCACCACACCCTCTGTAGCATCTCACTGGGGGCTGACCTGCACCGGTCTCTGGGCTGTCTGCTGCCACCACCTCTCACCATTGCTCCCTTTTGGGTCTTTGGGTTCTGCCCACAGGAACCCCAGTCCCAAAGGACTCACTCCATGACCAGCTCTCCTGGGTGGTTCTCAGATACCCCTCAACCTCTAGGACTGGCTCACCCCAAGCCGTTCGGGCTAGCCACATGGACTAAGCCCTGGTTGGGGTTCCATGTGCCTTATTTGCAGTGCCCCCATCCCCCCCCCCCCACACACACACACATGCATTCCACACACCTGACTGGTATCACTTAGCAAGCTACCCAATCCCCCTGGGGGGTCACAAATGCCTATCTGCACAGCCCCACCCTGCTCTGTTCACCGGTGCCACGCCTGTTCTGTTCTCCTTGTTGGAGGGCCAAGCAAAGGCGTGTCCTTGTTGTCACGTAATAAGAGAGGGCCTTGTTCCCCGCCAGGGTGGCTAGCCAGTGGCTGGCACAGCACAGGGTGACTCCACAGCTCCCTCGAGTATGTCAAGCGCCTCCTCCTCGTGGAGACCCCGACCCTCCCACTGCACACAGACCACTGCCTCCAGGAAGCGAGGCCGGGTGCAGGTGTGGAGAGTACAGGGTGCAATCGGAAGCTGGGGCCGGGCCTCCACTGAGTGCCTTTCTAGGTGCTGTCTGTTTTAAAAGGCGTGGAAGAGTACTGCCCTGCACAGAACGTTACAGGTGCTGTTTCCTGTCCTTGCAAATGGATCGTCTGTGTCTTGTAAGAGAGGGTAACTGTTAACAGAGACCTGGTTAGAAATCCATCCGGCCATCTCCCCCCGCCCCACCTAGTATGGAGCAGAGGCCTTTTCATTTGTCAGTCACAATTGCCCCTCTGGGAAGAGGTCAAACACTCAGTTCCAGGGGTACCCAGCGTAGGAGGGCAACCAGGAGCGAAGCACCCCAGGGTTGAGGGGCGCCCTGTGCCTCCTTCATGACAGACACCGCTACGCAGACTGCCTGGCTTCACAGCCCCGCCACACACCTGGCGCCCCGTGTCACACCACGTCATCCGTGACCTTCTCTGCTGTTGACACCAGCCCTGGCTTCCTTGAGAACCTGGCTGTGTGTGTGTGTGTGTGTGTGTGTGTGTGTGAGAGAGAGAGAGAGAGAGAGAGAGAGAGAGAGAGAGAGATGGGATCACCACCTGATCTAAATGCCAACTGACTCCACATCACATGTCGCCGACTCCTCCTGGAACATGAATTGTCATTTTTTTGTGTGTGTTCTGTCCATCCAGGAGGGCGGGGCCGTGGCTTGTCCGGCCCCCACAGACGGACACCTGGCCCATGAGGGAACAGACGCGGTCCCCGCCGCCTCAGGATGGGAACAGCCGGCGACGAGCCCCTCTCTGTGGAGCAGCCCCCCTCCTCCCTGAACCCCCTGTGCTTTGAGTGCGGCCAGCAGCACTGGACGCGGGAGAACCACCTGTACAACTACCAGCACGAGGTGGACGATGACCTGGTATGCCACATCTGCCTGCAGCCACTGCTGCAGCCGCTGGACACGCCCTGCGGGCACACCTTCTGCCACAAGTGCCTCCTCAGCTTCCTGCAGGAGAAGGACTTCTGCCCACTGGACCGCAAGCGGCTGCACCTGAAGCTGTGCAGGAAGTCCAGCATCTTGGTCCACAAGCTCCTGGACAAGCTGCCGGTGCTCTGCCCCTTCTCGGCTGACTGCCACGATGTCATGCCGCGCTGCGACCTGGAGGCCCACCTCAAGCACAGGTGAGCCGGGGGTGGCCCCCATAGGGGCAACGCTGAACAGGGATAGGTGAACCCCACCCCACCCCGTCGGCAGAGGGACCAGGGGCCAGCAGGCACAGAAGAGCTCCCACGGCCTCCACTTGCCTGGGCCTGCCCGCCTCCCAGGCTGACGCGCTCTGAAGCTGCAGTCTCTGTGCAGGCGAGCCCTGGGGGCCTCATGGGGACACATGGGCTCCTGCCCGCAAGGCCGGAGGTTGGGGACCACGCGTCGTTCTCTGGGAAAGGGGAGGCTGTGCACAGTCTCAGATCCCCAGGGGCAGTCCCGCTCTGTCCCCTAGGGCTGCTGTGAGTCGTCATTCACACGATGGCAGTGGGCTTGGTTCGGGATGCAGAGGGGGGTGGGTAACGGGATTGGGAGCCCCCCTGACACACCCTTTGTCCCTAAGTCTGCCTCAGCTGCTTCTGTTAATGCCTGTTATTCCAGTTGGTTTACACCTGCCAGCTCCTGAGACACCCCTCCTCCCCCCCCCCCCCACCTCAGTAACCAGAGTCTGGGCATAATTTCGGTCCTCATGGAGACCAAGGGGAAAGCATCTTTTATGCTGGGTTAGTGTGAGGGGACTTCTAAAGCTGGGAGGGGGACAAGGGGAGGAGCATCTTTCAATGCCTTTTGTCAAAGAACTGTTTGACGCCCCCTCTCGTCACCCAGAATAAGACCTCTGAGTGACGTATTCTGTGGTGTGTACCAGGCCCATGTCTGCATGCCCACAGACACGCACCTGTCCTTGTCGTGGTGGCCTCTGATAGCCGCCCTGGTCATCCCCGAGGTGCCAGACCAGTGCGCAGCCATTGCCATTTGGGTCAGCGTCCCTTCGCTGACACCTCTAAGAGCCACTCTTGTGTTCCCTCCCCAGGTGTCCTGGGGCATCCCACCACCAGAGACTCGCCCTGGAGAAGCAGAAGGCCCGTGCCACCCAAGCCGGGGCCGAGAGTGAGACGGGCCCCGCCCCACTCAACCCGCCCGGCACCAGCTCCCCAGAAGCCGACTGTCTGGGCTCGGGCCCCCTGACAGCCGAGCGGGACCTGACGCCCGCCCTGCTCCCTGCCTGGCCCGAGGATCCCGGCCTGGACAACCCCGCCTTCGAGGAGGGATGCGGCCCAGATGGTGAGTAGATGCACGGTCCGGCGTGTTTGCGGAATGAACCGTCTTCAGGTTGATCATCTCCTCCCCCAGAGAAAAGATTTATAGGAGGGAGGGGGGGAGTGGGAGGGGTTGCACTAGAGAAAGCCCCCCCCCCCCCCAAAGGCATGAGGGTGCTTCTGCATCTGCCAAGTCCCCAACACAAAGTGCGACTAAACCAACTGGGAATGAGCCACAGGTTTTGTCCGCTCGAGACAGGCACACATTTGCCCCCAATGGCCCTGCGGGGCAGCGTAGAACAGCCCCAGGACCCGGAAGCAGCCGGGGAGCGTCACAGGTAGCCGCCGCTGCAGCACCAGGACCGCCGGCCAACTCAACAGCCCACCCTAGAATCCACAGGAACACTCCCCCATCGTCAATCCTGCTCATGGGGCATTAGGCCGCAGGGGGTCCCATTGGGAAAACACACGTATGTATGACACATTCCGGATCCCACCCTACATTTGAACCTCCCGTGTCCATCTCCTAAGACTCTGTGAGGTGCCCTGGGGACCTCAGGGCTGTGCACATCAGCCATTTAAACCCAGTAACCACTTCTTGGGAGAAAGTCGAGGCTGTCCGCTCCTGTAAAGGTAGACAAACTCTGGAGCCCACAGGGGCAGTTCTGCCCTGTCCTGGAGGGACACGACACATGTCAGAGGTAGCTTGATGGCGGTGGGCTTGGAAGACTTGGTGACTGCCCCCTTAACTGGACACTCCCTGGACAACTGTGACCCTGTGGCCTTTGCTGGCTCCCAGAGCCGGCCTTTTGGTTTCCTCCCGCCCGTGAGGCCAGGACATCCCCACCCCACTTAGGGTTGGGGGGACTCGAGCCTGGCCGTGCGTCCCCAGCGTCACACGCCCTCCTCTGCAGGGAGGAACCCATCAGCGCTTCTTCAGGCCTCAGGCAGCAGTGTCCCTGGGTGCCGTCCCCGCCCTCTTGCCTGGGGCCACAGCTGCAAACCCCTCTCTGACTATCTGTCTGGCAGCGGCGCCCCAGCCCCTCAGCCTGCCGGAAGGGGAGATCACGACGATCGAGATCCACCGCTCAAACCCGTACATCCAGCTGGGCATCAGCATCGTGGGCGGCAACGAGACGCCACTGATCAACGTTGTCATCCAGGAGGTCTACCGCGACGGCGTCATCGCCAGAGACGGGCGGCTGTTGGCCGGGGACCAGATCCTGCAGGTGCCCACTTCCCCCGCCCCCGGTGCCTTTCTGTGTTCATTTGTTCCCTGGATCCACTCCTCAGCCTTGAGAGAGAGAGAGCTTCAGGGTGTATGTGTGTGTGTTACGTTGTGTTGTGTTGTGTGTCCAGAGCTAGGATGGTGACCCGCTGTGGAAGAAGAGCAGATTTGGGTGGCAGCTCCGTGACTGATCACAGCATTGCAAGAGATGTCAACCGGCCCACGTGGGGGTGGGGTGGAGTGGTAGAGTGGATGGAGCAGGCCTTGCTGAGCAGGGACACAGCGGCCAGAGGTGTGAGGCTGTCACAGACTCCCACCCAAAGCTTGTCCAAGCGGACGTCCAGCCCGCACCGGTCTCTCCTTGCCTCCACATCCACATGGAGGTGCAGTGGCCAACTGATGGCCTCCCCCGTCCTCCGAGGCCCGGTTGGTCGGTTAGAACTGCTGTCCAGTGCTCCCCAGCAGCTCCATCAGGACACGCACACCCTCACACACTGGCGTGAGCCCGCAGGCACCACAGCCAGACCCCCCCTCCACACTGCCTCGCCAGGCCCCTCTCTTGGCCCTTCCACCTTGACGTGTCCCTTCAGGGTCTCTCCGTTCCCGCGCCTTTCGACCAGGGCTGGTGCTTTAGCCTGGTGGGGCTGGGGATATTCCTCGAGAGCATTTCATGAACCCGCCCCTCGCGTGGTGGCTGCAGCAGCCTCCCTTTGTTCAGGTGCAGGGGAGGGTAGCTGGTAGGGATGCACCCTTAGACTTCTGCAGGCCTCCTGGAGGTGCTGTGGTTACAGATCGGGCTGCCAACCAGGAGGCCGGTGGTGTGCAACCACCACATGAGGCTTCCTTCTTGCTCCAAGAGGGACAGTCTCGGAACCTGACCCAGCGGGCCGGACTCGATGCCAATGGGGAGATCGGGAGCCCATCCCACCCCAGCCCCCACGGGGGTTCCCGGGCACCGCCATCATGCCCGCCCCTCCCCTCCCCCAGGTCAACAGCCAGGACATCAGCAACGTGTCCCACAACCAGGCCCGGGCGGTGCTGTCCCAGCCCTGCAGCTCCCTGCAGCTGACCGTGCTGCGCGAGCGGCGTTTCGGCAGCCGGGCCCCGGGCCCCACCGACGCGGGCCCCCGCGAGGAGCTGCTGCAGGTGGAACTGCACAAGCGGGACCCCAGCGAGCAGCTGGGCATCAAGCTGGTGCGGCGGACCGACGAGCCGGGCGTCTTCGTCCTGGACCTGCTGGAGGGCGGGCTGGCCGCGCGGGATGGGCGCCTCAGCAGCAACGACCGGGTGCTGGCCGTCAACGGACACGACCTAAAGCACGGGACCCCCGAGCTCGCCGCCCATGTCATCCAGGTCAGCACCGGGCGCCCCGGGGACGGCCCCTCGGGGTAGGGGGTTGGGGCGGGACCTTTCACCACAGGTGGGTTTGAACTGCCAGCCTTCCGTTTAGCAGCCGAGCACATGACCTTCATGCCACCAGGACCCCTTGCAGGTCATGGTCTCGCCTGGACTGACTGTCATCTCCGGGGGACCCTGTAGGACAGGGCAGGGCCGCCTCTGAAGGTTTCCCAGGCTGGCACTCCGTGGGAGCAGAGAGCCGCCTCTCTCCCATGAGCGGCTGGTAGTTTCGAAGTTCCCGTTAGCAGGCCCAAGGCCCTGTCTCCCACCGCAGCCCGAGGGCTCTCTATCGTCAAGGTGGCTCAGCCAGGGGTTGGTCACCTATTGGCACCCACGTGCAGACGTAGAGGAACTCAGTGTTGTTGAGGGCTCTGTGCCAGTTCAAAGGCACCAGCTGCTCATGGGAGAAAATTCTGGCTCAGAAACCCCCAGGCCGTTCCACCCTGTCCTGCAGGGCCACCGTGAGTCAGCCTCCACTTGATGGGAAGGAGTGTGTGTGTGTGTGTGTGTGTGTGTGTTTTGGGGGGAGCGGAGGAAGGTGATTTCCTCCCTGCCTCCCCGGGGTGGGGGTGGGGAGTGCTGTAAGACCACTGCCCATGGGACGTGTATGAGATGTCACCTGCCGTGTCTGAGCCACACCTCACAGCGACGGCACTCCTGTGTCCTAGGCCAGCGGAGAGCGAGTGACCTTGACCATCGCCAGGCCAGGGAAGCCGCAGTCTGGAAGCGCAAGCCGAGACGCGGGGCCCCCCAGCAGCAGCCAGCACCTGCCCCAGCACCTGCTTCCCGCCAGGCCCAGCTCCCACAAGGTGAGCCTCCGTTTCCTGCCCGCAGCCCCGGTGGGGGGCAGATTTCGTGAGGGGGCTCAGCCAGCCTCCTGCTGATCTCGGTGGCGGCAACAGCGGGGTTTAGAAGGTCTCCAACTGGGCCCCCTCCACACTCTTTGGTGGTGGGGAAGCTTCTGTGACCGATGGGAAGTAGGCGGCCTTCCCGGACAGACAGAAGGACCTGAGACTGGCCCTCCTTGGAAGGGTCCTTGTCTGGAGCAGTCTGTCTGCATAGAACAGTTGGTCACAGGATTCGGGAAACGTGGCCTGGGTGTGTCCAGCTAGCCCCACTTAACTGCCAGGCAGGCTGCCCGCCACAGCAGTGGAGATGAGAGAGGCAGAGGTCACCCGCCTGGCTCGGGACAGCGAGAACAAGATTGGGGGGTAGCTGGGGACACGGACAAAGGCACCTCCTGCATTGCTCAGGTTCCCAAAGGGGTGACGGTCACCCAGCTCTGTAGATGACCACTGAGAACGCCGACTTGTGCACTTCCTACGGGAGGGTGTTTTGTCCCGTGTGAGTGTGCGAGTCCAGGTCGAGTAGAGAAACAAATCCAGAGGCACGTGTGTTTTAAGAGAGAACTTTATATCAAAGAGCAACAGTACGTTAAGAAACAGCCTAGCCCAGTCCAGGTCAAGTCCCTATGTCGATACTGGTCCCTAAATCCCTCCTTAGACTCACGCAGCAATGCGATGACTCTGAAGGCGGCAGGAAGCTCACGGGCAGGGGGTGGGAAGTCTTGTGGATCCAGTGGCAGTGGGAGCTGGCGGGGTCTCCACGTGTCTCCTCCAGCTCCAGGGCTCTGGCTGTCATCAGCGGAGCGCCATGTGGCTTGTCAGCAGGATGGCGCATCAGAGAAAGAGAGCGTGCGGGAGTCTCTCCTGCCTCCAAGGAGGAAATCCAGGAATTCCCAGAATCCTCAGGAGGGGGCCGTGTCCACACAGAGGCCTCATTGGCTATGGACCGAGGGACAGACTAGACCCCACCCCTTCACAATGTCACTGCCACAGGGAGAACGCACCATTGTGATGGGTTCTGACCCCACCGTGACCAAGAGGACAGAGGAACTGCTCCCCAGGGTCTCCGTGATCTCTACGGAAGCAGACATTTGAACCGGCCACCTTGCAGTTAGTAACCCAACACAGGAGCCCACAGCGCCAGCAGGGCTCTCTAGTTCTGCCTCAGTAAAGCTGGCGGGGCACCATGATGTGTTGGTAAGTCCCATATATACTCAAAGACGCCAACCCGAATATCGGCCGAGGCACCTAATTTTACCCCACAAAGGAAAACTGCATTCACAATGTGCTGGAAGATTCGGCTTCTACACGAGTGTATACGGTAAACAATAACATGTTTCCTGTTAGAGTGTGGCTTTGAGCAAACAGCAACAAAATGGCGTTGCCAACACCATCCAGCTGATGCTGACCTGTAGTGACCCAAGACACAGGCCAGGTTGCAACCGCCCCGGGGGTGTCCGAATCTCTCAGTCTGCACGTGCAGAAAGAGCCTGGTCTGCCTCATGCAGAGTGGCTTGTGGTTTTGAACTGGGGACCTCCTGCGGGCAGCCCGAGGCGTAGCCCATTGCACCACCAGGGCCTCCACGGGGAGGCCCGAAATAGTTTGAAACCCTTGCTGCCACGCCACGAATCAGTGCATCCCGGGGGTCACCCCACCCTCTCCCCTGCCCGCGGCCCTTTCTTTGCTTCTGGGAATCGACGGCCCTGGTGGGCGGGCTGCCTGGGCGCCTTCGCGTGACCTCAGCTGCTAGTTCGACCACAGAGCAGAGTCACAGACCGGGTGGCCGGGTCACAGAGTCACAGCTCAGTCAGTGCCTGTTCCCAGCATCATTGCCCGTCAGGGTCACCGGTCAGCAAACAAGTGTACTTTGTGGTCTACCTGGAGGGCGACCGTCCAAGGCCGGTGTGTGACACGAGGCTGTGTCCACACCCACAGGGCTGCCGCCCACCCAGTGATCCCACGCCGGCAGGCTCCTGAGCCGGGCAGACGGCCTCCGCTTTCTCCCTCGGAGGGGCTCGTGGGTTTGAACCGTGTGCTCCAAGGGAATCCTGACCTCGGCGTCTCCCCCGGGGAAAGCATAGCTTGCAGTCACAGTGTTCGGGGCCAAGCACACTTAGCGAGTTTTCTGAGCTTCACGACAGACCTGTCACTGATCTTTGGTTTAGTAACTACTTAAAAGGAATTATAACCACCAGCTGGTGGGCGTTTCTGAACAAAAACTGTACTGTGTGTGTGAAGGAGACCTATAATTTTGCCGTCATCACGAGAACTGTGAGAAAGGGGGCATTGTTGGAGCTGTTTCGGTTAGCTCGTCCCTGCTTTACAAATTACACGTGCAAATAAATGTCTTTGCCTCCCTGGCGCCCACCCGGCTCAGCGGCTTGGGTGTCCGCGCAACACGTGTCTTTCAAGACCGCCTTCCAACCTGCACCGAAGCCCACCCACCAGCCTTCTTAGGGGGTCTCCGCTCATGGGAGCACGCATCCGGGTTGCTCTGGCCACCCAGCTTTTCCCTCTCGGAACTCCGCTCCTGGTTCCGGTCAGCGTTCTGTGCCAGGTTTTAAATAGCACAGCCGAATTCACACACACCCCTCCCCTCCTTTATTAGGTATTCCGCAAACCTGGTTGGTTAGACCCGCATGGAATGAACTCATAAATGTTAATTGCTAGTTAGCGTTAACATGCTGCCCTTGTTAAGGCAAAGGCTGGTCTAGAAAAACAAAGGGTTTGTCAAGGTCTCCAAGGACATAGGACATTTTCTCTCTCTCTCTCTCTTCCCCCCCCCCCCCCCCCCCCCCCCCCCCCCCCCCCCCACCTATCAGAGAGCAGAGTGCGCTCTATGGCCGAGACCCCGAGTGGCGGACTGAGCGAGCGTTGGTAGGGTGGGTAGCCCCTGGAATCCTGCTGGTGTTCTGTTAGAGGTTGGTTTAGTCCCTGAGGTTGGATCGCATCCGAGGCAGGCTCGTGGAGGAGGGAGACCGCTCCCTTCGATTGATGGCATTCCGGAGATAGAACCTGCTGAAGGAGGAACCCACTCTTGGCCATTACCTGAGCCACTGGGGTGATAAAGTGGCTTGAACCCACTTCACAATGCCAACACCCTTTCCAAACCTTCACCGAGACGGCCGTCAGGAGATGTTGACAAGGCCGGTGCTAGGTGGGAGTTGGTCCCAGGCACACCGAGTGGTGACTGCCCATAAGTCCCTGGATTAAAACACTGGGTGTGCCTGGGTTCCGGGCCCAGAGAAGGGTCTGGATCCCAGAGTCCGATGGAGGGGGTTTGTAAATGCTACTCTCAACCATCATGTACGTGTAGGCCAACTCTGGGAAAATGCTGGGAAAGGAAACAGTTATATCTCTATAGGCACCCAGGGCATAGTGGTTATATATGTTTTAGGCTGCAGTCCACAAGGCCAGTAGTTCTGAACCACCAGTTGTCCTTGGGAGAAAGAAGAGGCTTTTACTCCCACAAAGAGTGACAGTCTCGGGAACCCACGGGGGCTGTTAGTTCTGCCTTCTTACTCTGTGCTCTCCGGGAGCAGCCTCAACTCCGGGGCGACAAGTTTGTAACTAAATATAGTCTCAGCACCAGTCCTTCCTCATCCTGTCCACACAGAGCTCCTTTCAAGGTGACCCCTCCTGAGTGTGTCGTCCATGTTCCTAATGCCCCAGACGTGTGGTGAGAATCCGGTTAGGGCTTGCCAGTACATGCACAAAGGGCATGCCACTCCCCTGCACACCGTAACCAGAGGCACCCAACTCCAGCTGCGTGGGTGAACAAACCCAGCTCCCCCAAGTAAAGGTCCCACCCCCAGCCTTCTGGCTAAAGCACTGGCCTTTCCCGGGTCTGTGGGCAGGGAAAGTCACAGTCGGCCACAGGCTCTGGCTTCTGGTTCTGCTGCTGCTCTGGGGGCCATCCCCTGAGCCTGAGGGAGGTGGGAGGGAGTGTCTTCCCAGAAATCTGGGGTCCCATGGACATGCCCCACTCCTGGCTTTTCTCTCTGACTGATAGTAAGATCCCTCCTTCTGTTTCTGAGACGGCGCCATGTACCTGGCCAGAAGGCAGGCAGAGTGAATCCTGTTCCCTGCCAGTGTCTCCAGTCTCACTGGGCGGGAGTCACGGAGACTGTGGCTGGAGGGGCCACATTCAAAGAGGGAGAGGGGGCAGCAAAGCTCAGCAGCTTGCCTTCAGAATGGCAAAGCTCCAGTGTGCTGGTGGCCTCGTTGGAGTGGTTAGAACCGGCTGGAGCTCAGGGGCAGCACACCGAGCGGTGTGTGTGTGTGTGTGTGTGTGTGTGTGTGAGAGAGAGAGAGAGAGAGAGAGAGTGAGTTACCTGGGTGTCCACCTGGCTGTTGGGCAGCACACCGACCGGTGTGTGTGTGTGTGAGAGAGAGAGAGAGAGAGAGAGAGAGAGAGAGTTACCTGGGTGTCCACCTGGCTGTTGGGCAGCACACCGACCGGTGTGTGTGTGTGTGTGTGTGTGTGTGTGTGTGTGTGTGTGTGTGTTACCTAGGTGTTCACCTGGATGGAGAGAGACTGGTCTCAAGCCCCACACAATGGTCCACAGTGAAGGGGGCAGTGTTTGTTCCTGGGTTACTCTCTGCTCTATAAACCCACTGCCATCGGTGACCCTGTAGGATGGGGTAGAACTGCCCCTATGGGTTTCCGAGCCTGTAAGTGTTCACAGGACAGACGAGCACTTTGCCTCATCTCTCTCCTTGGGAGCTACTAATGGATTCAAACTGCTGGCTTGGTGGAAAATGCTCTGGTGCTTAATCCAGCATGCCACTAGGGTCTTTTAGAACCTTTCAGCTGCACGCTTCTCATTCCCTGCTGTTGAGTGGATGGTGACTCACAGGGCCCCTGGAGGACAGGGTAACTGCCCCCCTGGGTTCCCAAGATTGTAAGTCTTGACCGGCGTGGACAGACTCATCTTTTTCCTGCAGATCCCCTGGTGGTTCTGAGCCACTGGCCTTGCGGTTAGCAGCCGAACACATCGCTCTGCCTCCAGGGCCCCCCAAGCCCCATGCGTGGTGTGTGGACGATCGACTGGGTGGCTCCGTGAACAGCAGGCGGGATTGTTGGGGCTGTCACTCCGTCAGCTGGGGAGTTGGCATCACCCAGTCACTGTGCCCCTCCCGTCTCAGGACCTGAGCCAGTGTGTCACCTGCCAAGAGAAACACATCACCGTGAAGAAGGAGCCGCACGAGTCCCTGGGCATGACGGTCGCCGGAGGCCGGGGCAGTAAGAGTGGCGAGCTGCCCATCTTTGTGACCAGTGTGCCCCCCCATGGCTGCCTGGCCCGGGACGGCAGGATCAAGCGAGGTAAGCCGGGCTCTGGGCGGTGCCTCACCCAGAGCCTCACCCACAGGGTGGGTCTCACGTCTCCAGGTCCTTTCCTATGTCCCTGGCAGTGGAGAGTACAAGTTCTTCCTGTAGGTCATTATGGGGCTCTCAGCTGGGTGGGGGTCCGGGAAGGGGGACAGAGGACGGTGTAGCCTTTTAGGAACCCCAAACAGCGGCCCCTCAAACAGTTCGGCAGGCGCATTTTCACTTAAAAAATGGCGCCTGCAAGTGTCCGTGGCAGCGTTGCCCAGAGCCAAAGCTTGTTGTGGGGACAACCCGGCTTCCCGTGAACCCATGATCGGATCAGCAAACACAGTCCTTCCCTCGAGGGAGAATGCGCTGCCGGGGGCTGGAGCTCAACATGCCGGGCTAACAGGCACGTCACAGGTGCTGCCCTTCCTGGGGGTGCCAGAGGCAGACTGGCGGCTGTTCCAGAAGGGGTGCAGCTTGTGATAGGGATGGAGAGGCAGGCTCTAGGGTGGACCCGCGGGCACTGGTTCAAGTCTACGGTGCTGGCATGTCTCCGACTCGGGTGTTTCCAAAGGGCCGTGGAAATCGGCCACCATATCTCCTCCCCCCCCCACCCCCCATGAGCTCTGTAAGGCCCCCTTGACGTGTGGCGTGGACAGTATGTGGCGCTGACGCCCCGGTGCAGCTTTTGCATGCATGTCTGCGTGACCACTTGGTTGAGGTCGTGCTCTGCAGCAGAGCGTGGGCTTTTAACGACCAGCAAGGCACAGGCCCCTTCTGCAGAAGGACTCCTCTTTCCCTCACTCATCATCTGACCTGGCAGAGCAGTCCGAGGTGGGAAGAGACTCGAACTACACGTGTCGTTTCCCCCAGACCGGGGCCCTGCGGCACGAACTCCAGGCGGATCTTGATGGGTTGAAGCTGAGTAAAGCCGGCTAACCCATCTACGTCTAAACCCATGCCAACCTAAGACATGCAACTTGTTAAAAGCTGGCTTCTCACAGCCAAGGGCAGATGCTTTGAGAAACAGAAAGACCTCTGGGGACCACCCAGGCCCGTCCAGTGTCCACCGGGTCCCTTGTCCCTTGCACTCGGGGTGCCCCGGGAGACAAATCATTGGGACTGCTCCTGCAGTGCCAGCCTCCAGCCCTCCATTGTCCTGTGGACTTGGGGATTTTTCCAGGTCTCTTCCCTGGCTCTAGAATGTTCTCTGTTGCCTTGTGGGCTCGGATCGTCTAGATCTCCACACTGGCGTGCTCTGCATGTGTTGCGCCCCCCCCCTCCCCCCCCCCCACACACACCTCAGAATGAGGGCAGGCGCCCAGGAACGCAAACGCCCTTGACCTTCTGGGGTCCAGCTGGCATGGGCCCGAACCCACCTGGCTTGCTCACCCCCTGCCCCCCGACAGGCGATGTGCTGCTCACCATCAACGGCATCGACCTGACCGCCCTGAGTCACGGCGAGGCGGTGGCCATGCTGAAAGCCAGCGCCGCGGCCCCGGCCGTGGTCCTCAAGGCCCTGGAGGTGCAGGTGGAGGAGGAACCGGCCGAGGGGCCGCCCAGCAGCTTGAGCGAGAACGAGTACGACGCCACGTGGTCCCCGTCCTGGGTCATGTGGCTCGGACTCCCCAGGTACGAGAGTGCCCCGCAGCCACACGCCGTGGTCCTGGGGAGGGGGGGGAGGGGGGGAGACGCAGTGGACAGCAGGCGACCGAGGTTCACTCACTCCGGACGGCCAGGGTGGGGTCTCTGACTGATGGAAACGCAAATGAGACGGAGCCCTGAACACAGAACATGTTACCCATCAGGCTGCTAGCTGCAAGGTCGGCAGTTCAAACCCACCAGCCGCTTCCTAGGAGAAATCAGAGGCTGCCTGCCCCTGTAAAAGCCTGACCGCTTCAGAAATCCCCGTGGGCAGTTCTCTGTCTCCTGCAAGGCCACGAGGAGCCAACCGCCTTGATGGCAGTGAGTTTGGTTCGGTTTGGTTTGTGGTACCAATCAGAGTCCAGTTAGAAAAGAAACGCGGCCATTTTTAGTGTGTTTTTAAAGGTACCTCGAGTGACAGGACAGGTGCTCAGACAGTGAAGTTGGTCTTTGCGTTCAGCTCTGGCCCATTCTGGACGGGCACAGGGCTTAGCCGCTTGGGCTCCTACTTAAGGACCCTGACACCTCCCGGCTGGTGCTGGGCTGATCACCCAGGGCCTCTGTCCCGTGGCCCCGAGGTGACAGCCCCGCCCAGCTGTGTCTGCCACGGACGCGGGCCTCAAGAACTGGAGCCACCGTCGGCAGTGCCCCCACACCGTCCGAGTCTTCACGGAGCTGCTCTTATGAAGAAATCGTTCCTTATTACTGTTGTTAGATGCTGATGCACCCAGTTGTATATGAACATAAAGGGTCATTCTATAAAGAGGTACTCTTTTAGGAGTGAGTTAGACCTTGGCCTAACCAGAAGGCCTGCAGCCGATTGGATGCACCAGTCCCTGGGGCTGGTGAGGGGGGGTGGACCCCTCGGCCCCATAAAGATTTGCAGCCCCATCTGCCCACAGGGCAGCTGTACTCTGCCCAATGGGCTTGCCTTGAGTGGGAACCGACTTACTCGTGGGCTTAGTTTCGAGGTCTGGGTGCTGGCCTTTCGTCTTGTAATCATAGAGCCACTTTTGTATATAATTTTTGTTTTTCAAGTGTCATTCCCCACTTCTCCCCAAATCCCTAAATCTGTGGGACTGTATGTAGGCTGACAGTCTCCCAGCTACCAGTCCGCAGCGTTTCGGCTGTGCTGTCTCCGGGCGCCCGAGCAAAGCGACGGTCAAGCCCACCATCAGGGGCCGACGCTGGCGCCGGTGCTTCTGTAGGCCAGGGTGCACCCGCCGCACCCTGCGTGTTTCCCTGGACGGCACTCTTGACGGGGTGCACAGCCTCCTCTTCCCGCCGAGGAGCAGCTGGTGGCTTTGAACGGCCTGGCCGAGGGTCAGGAGCCAGTCCCTAGCTGACAGCAGCCCCGGCACTCCTTCCGCAGAGACGAGCAGGCTGGGAGAGGCCCCCACCCTGACCTCTCCTACACACACACACACACACACACACACACACCATGCCCCCTCCCCCCGCAGCGCTTTCCACAGCTGCCATGACATCGTGCTACGGAGGAGCCACCTGGGCAGCTGGGGCTTCAGCATCGTGGGCGGCTACGAGGAGAACCACACCAACCAGCCTTTCTTCATTAAGACCATCGTCCTGGGCACGCCGGCCTACTACGACGGGAGGCTGAAGTGAGTGTCGGGGCTGCAGATCCAGACTACACGCCCCCGCCCCCAACACACACACACACACACGCACAGTAGGGTCCCCCTGGCAGGCTGCGTGGCAAAGCCAAAGCCCTCAACCTAGCCTGTGCTGTGCCCTCAGGCTCCCCCGTGGTCCCCGCACCTGCCAGGGCTGCTGAAGCAGCCGGGGCATTGTGTCTTGGGCTTCTGTTTTGCTTTCAGCATGTCCATAAGAACCCATCCACCGGCCCCCAGCACCCACCACTCCTCAGAGGAGGGCCGGCTGGCACAGGGAGCCGGGACGGGCCAGGGAGAATGAACGGCAGGAAGGAGTTTTAGAATTTGCTTCTGGTGTTTCTCCAGTGGCCTCTCTCCTAGGGACCCCTCCGCTCTCTGGTGTGCTCGGAGGGGTGTCACAAGCTGCATTTGTGAATGGGGTCACCGAGTCATGCCCTCTAGTCTTTCTCGGTCAGGAAGTCCCGCTGGGGTCTGACACACTGGAGGGCCGGCTTTCAGCGCGCAGCCTAGGTGGGGTCGTGGTGACGAGCTGAGCTGACGGAGCAGTCTGCCCTCGGAAGCCACCAGCCGCCATGCCCACGGATGAAGCTGGGAGTCGGGTCCACTCAGTCATAGCGAGTGAGAGGCCCTCCCACCTGACAGCGGCAGACAGACAGACACAGATGGGCAGACACACACACACACACACACACACACACACACACACACACAGAGGCAGTGGTCCCCAAGGAACCACCAGAAGGCTTCAAAACAAGGGGTGGAAACAGGGTGGAAAGATATAAACAGGATTTCTCCATGAATTTTTTTTTTAACCCTGCTTTTTTTTTTTTTTAAAGATCATTTTATTGGGGACTCTTAAAGCTCTTACAACAATTGATACATACTTGAACCCCGGTCACGCAGTTGGTTGTGTGCGGGACTGCAGCCCAAAGGGTTGGCGGTTCTAGAACATCATTTTCCATTTGAGCCCTTGGTATCAGCTCCTCTTTCCCCGCCCTCCTTCCCTCCCTGGTGACCCCTTGATAAATTATAATTTATATTGCTTTTCTATCTTATACCAATCACTAGCTCCTTTCCCCCCGCCCCCACAGTTTCTGTTGGGAGGGTTATGTGTCAATCATTGCAGTTGGTTCCTTCCCCTTCTCCCCTACCTTCCTGGTATCGCCACTTCCCCTTCTGTTCCTGGGGGGCTTATATGCCCTGGATTCCGTGGGTTGGGGGCTCTTCTCCACACCCAGCTAACGCCATGCGAGGCCATGCTTCAGTAAAGACACCTCTGCTTCTGTTTCTGCTTGTCCGTGTCCAGGTGTGGAGACATGATCGTGGCCGTCAACGGCCTGTCGACGGAGGGCATGAGCCACTCGGCCCTGGTCCCCATGCTGAAGGAGCAGCGCAGCAAGGTCACGCTGACCGTCGTCTGCTGGCCGGGGAGCCTCGTGTAGACTTCTGGGTGACGGCGCGGCCAATCCAACATCTTCCGTTCCAGGGGTTATGACTCGGGCCCCCGCATGTTTTCAGGGGGAGGGAGGGTGTGAGCACAGCTGGTCCCCAAACCAGCCCGAGCACCCTCGTGGCTTGAACGGCCTCTCCCATGCTGGCCGAGCCCGCCCCAGCTGGGACACGGCCTCCCTTCCATGAGCCCCTGTGAAGTCCCACGTTCCGGATGCAGGCTCTCCATTGGCAGAAGGTGACCATCGTCCGCCATTCACCAGGCGTCAGGCTCAGCCTGGGAGGGGCCTCTGTCACACAGAGCCAAGCAACCCCCAGGCCAGCGCCAGCCACAAACTAGCACCGTGGAAGTGGTGGGGGGAGGGTCCCTTCCATCCAGGCAAGATCCCTGTCCTGTTTGCCATCGGTGCCAGCATTTCAAAGACCCCGTCCTGTTTCCGAAGCACTTCTTCCGGCTGACTTTGGCCGTCGCTTCACCGCGGTTTGGGTTGTCAGCCGTGAGGATGCTGCGGCCGAGACCAAGGACCCACGGACGAGCGTGGTGGAGACCGGAGGGCTGTGCCCCCCGACAGTCAGACAGCGGCAGGCCGAGATCCAGTTCACAGCGGTCCTTCCTCGAAGGAGGCCGGCGCCTTCCAGACTCAGTTCCCAAGGAATGTTTTTTTTACATAGGATCTTCCTGAAGCAGTCTGTGCTTTAAAAAAAAAAAAAAATACACACACGCAGGCTCCTCCCTTTCTAGAGTTTGCATGACGCACGGCTGCTATCGCGGCTGGCAACCTCCGTGAGGGCTTTATGGAGGTAATGTCTCGGAGGAACGTGAAACCGCCCAGCCGCTCAATCCACACTCGACTCCCACTGCCAAGGAGGGTATAAGAAGAAGCCTCTGAGTAGGACAGGGTCCCGAGCCTTTTAGAAGCCTTCGTTCTCCCCATCATTTCTGTACTTACACACTGAATGATTTCAAGTAGGAAGACCGAGAGAGTCCGTTTTTGTTGTTCTTTGTTTTTTTTTTCGATTTGTTTTTATCCAAAATGGTAGCTAGTAGGTATCTGTTGCTTTCATCAGCTCTCGATCACTAGATGAGAATTTGGAATTTTTTGTCATGATACTGAGAACCAGGACCAGCCGTTTTCTCTGTCCTCGGCCCGCCTGGTTGTCCTCTGGGAGAGCAGACGGGGAACCGGACTCCAGCAGCGGTACTTGATGCAGGGGACGCACACTTGAGACCTAGTTCAGAATCAGAGTGAGCGTCGAAGTGACCTGTCTTAACAATCAGTGTCCAGCCTATCGAAGACCGTACGCCCACCCCCGGCGGTGTACGGCGACAAGCGACCACTGTCTTTGCAAACTCAGCCCAGCCTCCCCGTGGGGCCATCGTGTCTGTCCACCTGCCACTGCTGACCCCGCCTGTGGAGTGACTCAGTGGCTGCCGGCGGGCTTTATCCCTCTGCGGCGTCCACGCCGTCATCAGGTAACCGGGAGCCGCTGGGACGGCCATGCGCTCTGTTACTGTCAGGTGATAGTCAGCCTTCGAGGCATTTTGATACTGCCAGCTATTCTAATTGACCTGGAGCAAATTTTTTTATTTGTTTGGGACGCTTTTTTTTTTTTCTCTTACACCCCCAAAGAATTTTGTAACCTCCTTCACTATTTTTTTTAAGCCTTTTGTCAGACTGTGCCCTTTCTTGGGTGTGACCAGCCATCAGCAAACATCCTAACCTCTACTTGGTTTGTTATGTAAAGCACTTCTTTTGAGCGGTGGTTATACTGAGAATTTCAAAGGACAGTTGTTTCCCTTGTTTTCCTTTCCTCACTGTAATTTTCATCACTGAAACCTGGCCATCAGCACCAGCTTTGTTTCTCTCCTTTCCCCCACCTCCTTGCAAAGCAGTTCTCCTTAGTAGCCGTGGTCAGATGGGAACATGCTCATAAGTGACTGCCACTGTGGAAACCCTTGGGTTTCCTCACCGTGAGCATCCACCGTTGCACACGTTGATTTGTTCTGTGCCTTCCGTTTAAATTATTTCAGGATCCTGCACACGGGTTTGAGTCATGCTGTGACGATCTCTCGGGGCGGGAATAAAGGTTTCCGCCACCAAGGTGACGACGTGGTTCCCTTTCTTGGGTGGCCGAGTCCTCGCGTCCCTGGGGATCCCTCCTTTTCTTCTAGTGCCCCCTTTTGTGCAAGAGTCCAGGCTGGACCCCTGACACCAGCCCACCGCCTGACCCCCACGCTTGGGGACGAGCATACAGAGTGTCAACCTCTCAGCACCCCCTTCCCTGCCTCCAACACATATACACCTCTACCCCCCACACCCTGGTCACTGAGTACCCGCAGGCCAGTGGACTCCTTTCAGATCCACAGTGGTGTTAGGGGCCCCCAGGAGGGTCCACAGAGACACCCCGCTCTGTGTAAGAGCGAGCTTTACATCCAAGAGCCATTATACCCGAAGAAAACATCACAGGCCAGGCCAGCTCAAGTGCATTCGTCCAACACTAGTCCCTACGTTCTGCAGATGCACGCTGCACTGAATGATGCCGAAAGCAGGACGGGCACAGGCCCAAGGGTGACAGGTTGTGGAAGCAGCTCGGCGCTGGTGCGGCTCTCCACAGGGCTACTCCAACCCCAGGGCTGTGCTTCTCCAGGGAGGAAGATGAAGTTAACGTCCCAGGATCCTCATAAGAGAGCCAGGCCCACGAGGAGGGATCCATCAGGCTGTGACCTGATCGACAGGCTAGACTCCACCCCTTTATCCTTAGTCATCCGGTTGACAAGATATTATGTAACCAATACATCGAGGCTTTGAGGTACGGTTCACACGGGGCCAAGTTCTGAACCTCTCGTGTGTTGGTGTTTCCACTCTGTGACTAAGGATTCCCAAGGCTAGTTAGGGGGTTGTTTTTTGGGGGGAGGGGAGTGTGGAGGGCAGCTGTGTTTTCAATGAAACTTCTTGACACAACAGTTTAGCCTTCTGTTCAACGATCTTGAAGAATTCCGATTTTACTCAACACATGGCTCCCCTTCTACTTGGGACCTTCCGCTGTGGTCCCGTGAGGAGACCTGGCCAGCGTTGCCCCCTTATGACCGGCGCTCCCACCCATACGCTGACCACTCACAGTCCACAGGCTGCACAAGGCCCCTGGCCACAGACGCAAGAGCCTTTGAAGGTGGTGGGGGAGACTGCTCTGCTGCTAACCAAAATTTGGTTGTTCCAGCCCTTCACGTGCTGGGAGGCTGAGGAGACAGTCTGCCCCTGGAAGGACTAGGGGCTTTGGGAATCCACACAGGCCAGTTGGTTGTGTGCCCTAGGGGGTCTCTCTGCCCTAGGGGGTCTCCAGGTCTTGACCCATAGCAGCGGGTTCGGGGGTCTCTGAAGGAATAAGACCACAGGGTACACTCATGATTCTGGGGACCACAAGTGTGAGACCAGTGTCTCGGGGAGATAAACAGAATTCATTCAGGCTGGTGGCCCACTACCCTTGCTGGCCAGTAGTGGCACTCTGGCCCCTGCCACACCACATCAGCCTCTGCAGGGGCATCCTCCGCTCCCCAGGAGACCAGGCTGGAGACCTGGGGTCCACCCTGCCGCAGCTCAGCCTGCCCTGAGCAGTCACTTGGGTAGCCCCTCCCTCGACATGAGTTGCAGTGAGGATCCGGGGAGGACGGCGACTACAAGGGGTCTGCACCCTGTTGTAGGTTCCAAGCTCTCCTTAATTTTGACGCTTCACAAATGTCTTCAGACACGCTTATTGGCAACGACGCAGCCATCCCTCACAGCCCTGCCACCCCCACTTACTGAAAGGTGGCCCCTTGTCCATCTGCACCCACTTGATTTCTGCCACTCACCAAGGGCCTGTCTGCCTTGACTGGAGCGTAGGACAGGGCTGCCAACCAAGAGGACTGCGGGCGGAACCTGCTGTGTGAGCCCAGGCAGACTAGAGAAACAAATTCACAGGCATGCATATGGATATAAGGGAAAGGTTTATATACAAGAGGAATGGAACATTGAGAAAACAACCCAGTCCAGTCCTAGGTCACAAGTTCGATACTAGCCCATGTGTCTGATACCAGTCTATTAAGTGTCCTTCCAATTTAAGAGGTGTATGCAATGACACCAGGACAATCACAGGCCAGTGGGTGCAGAGTCTTGTGTGTCCAGCGGCAGTAGAAGCATCCTGGCTCTGGCAGGGGTCTCTGGTTTTTTCGGCTTCAGGATAAGGCCGTGTGGCTTCTCGGGAAACTTGGATGCTGCCATCTTGTCAGTCAAGTGTCTCCCAACTGGGGAGAGGGTCTCTCACCTCCAACGGGGAAATATTGCACGACTTGCCCAAATTCTCGGGAGAAAGCCACGCCCGCACAAAGGCCTCATTGGCAATCTCCAGATTGACAGGCTAGATTCCACCCCTAGACTCCCAATCATGAAGTTGACACAGGAGTACATGACTGCCACACCCACCCACCCTTTCCGTGGGGGAAAGAACCAGGAATTTGCTTCCGTAGAGATCCCAGCGGGGGGGGGGGGGGTGCATTACTCCATGATGGGTCAGTGGGAATCAGAGCCAACTCCCCACAATGGTAAGGTGACCAGATTTTAACATTGGTAAAGTGGGACACCAATGACCAGGGGGCATGGGGGGAGAGACCCTGTATATTCCCTTCATGTTCTCCCAATGTTCCCTAGCTTGTTCATTCTTTCCAACAATCAGGACTTTTTTAAAAGGCCACGGGATGCAGGACAAATAGTTAAAAATTAGGACTGTCCCACCAAAAATGGGACGTCTGGTCTCAACGGGCCTTGAGTGTGCATTTTCCTCACTGTGGCTGAAGGATGTGTGGATGAAGGGATCATCCAAAACACGGGCACCAGGGTTCCAGCTCAGACACCCAGTCTGGGCCACACGGAGCGTGTCAGTGCCTGCCGACAAGTTCTCTAGGGAATGCACTTGTCTTCGTCTCTCTGGGGGCCCCTTCCAAACGGGGTCCGATCAAAACAGGTCTCTGAGGCAGAGGGGTCAGCCCCGGGGAGGTCAGGGTGACTGGTTGCGGAGATTCCAAAGAGGTCATCTTGGTGGGTTTTCTTGAAGGACACACTATGGTACGATCACAGAGGATGACGTTTGCAGAAAATGGAAACCTGTGTTGGTGAGAAAGGCCAGGAAATCCGTGCCCAGGAGTCCTTTTCCCACCATGACGATATAGTTCCTGCTGCTATTCTGAGGGCAGTTCTCCAAGAAATTCACTAGGGGATCTGGTGGCGCCGGCCTGTCCCCCTGCTCCTGCCCTCGGGCTTCCTTTTGTTTTCCACACTCAAAGAACCTACAAAAGAACGTGGTTTGAGTCCCTAGAGGATGCCCAGACTGTCACCGGGACATGGTGTAACCAGGGGCACAGGACTTCAGGGAGGGACTGTTGTCAGACCTCATCGAGTCAGTCCACACCCAGCGCGATGACCCGTGCATGGCAGAGGGAGACACTGCCCTGTCCTGCACCAGCCTCCCCATCATCCCCACACTGGAGCCCTAGGTGCCGCCACGGCCCCCCGTCCATCTCACCAAGCGCCTCTTCTACACTGCTGGACACCATGTCCTTCTCCAGGGGCCAGTCTCCTGACAATAAAGGTTGTAAGACAAGTCTTGAAGCACTCAGGCCTTATTGCCTCCAACACAGATTGGCTTGTCCTTTTAGCAATTGGTTCTTTCAATAGTCTCCAGCACCAGCATTCAAATGCCTTGACTTCTAGGCATTCCTCCTTGTCCAACTTTCACATGCATGTGATGCAAGGGAGAAGGCCCGGGCTGGGGTCAGACACACTGCCATCCTCAGAGAAGCATCCTTGCCTTTCAAAGCTCTAAAAAGGTCGTGGTCAGCAGACGTGCCCAGTGCAATCTGTCTTTTGATCTCTCTCGACTGTCGCTCTGTAAGCCCTGGGTATGGATCCCAGCAAGACAAAATCCTTGATGATTGCAACCTTTGCGCCCTTGGTCATGTGGCCTCTTGGTCCCGTTTCGAGGACCCTGGTCTTCCTCAGCAAGTGCTTCATGCCCTCCTCCCTTTCAGCCAGCAAGGTCGTGTCACCTGCACAGCGCCGCAGGTTAATCAGCCTTCCTCCCATCCTGATGCCGCACTCTTCTGCATAGAATGCGGCTTCTCTGGTGATGTGCTGAGCCTCCTGACTGAACAAGTTTGGTGACAGGACACATCCCTGAAGTACCCCTTTCCCGATTTTAGATCATCCAGTATCTCCTTGTTCTGTTGGTACAACTGGCTCTTGATCCATGGACAAGTTCTGCACGGGCACAAGGAAGTGTTCTGGCATTCCATTCTGCTCAAGATGGTCCGCAGTTGATTATGGTCCACCGAGGCACATGCTTTGCACGGTCAAGGGAACCTAAGTTAGCATCTTTGCGGTCCCTCATCAGCAATGAAATCCCTTGGTCCAGCCCCTCTCGTGAATCCGGCCGGGACTCCTGGCAGTTCCCTGTCAACATCTTACTTGGGTGCGACACTGGTGATGCCGTGCTGTAGAATGCAGAGCATTCTCTTGGGTCACCTTTCTTTGGAATGGGCGCAAATATGGACCGCTTCTGGTCAGTGGGCCACGTAGCTGGCTTCCAAATATCCCGGCTTCCAGTGCTTGCTCAGCCTCCTGAAACATCTCAACGGGGTGTTCTGCCCTTCCCTGGAGCCTTGATTTCGGCTAGTGCTGTCCGTGCAACTTGAACTGCTTCCTTCAGCACCAGGGGCTCTCGCTCATAGGCTGCTTCCTCAACTGGAGCAATGTTGACTCGTCCTTTTTGGTGTGGTTCCTCTACCCATCTTTTTCAGACGCTTGCTGCATCATTCCATGCTCTGCCTGAAGAAGCTTCCACGACTGGGTTCTTCTAGGCGTTCAAGGTTTGGGTTTTTTCTTGAATTTCCCGTTTCGGGTATGCTGAGCCTTTTCTTCCCTTCTGGTTTTCTAGTTGAAGGAAATTAAAGCATGTCACAAGAGCCAGACTACGACCTCGAGTCCATCCTACCTGAAAGTGGTGGCCCTCTGCAGGACAGGTCTGCACTGAGCACCACTGACAGCAGACCTGATGGAGCGCGGGAGGGCAGCCAGCCCAGCACTCACCAAGGGACAGGGAGGGGCTGGAGCCATGGGGACACGGCCTTCAGACCTGGAGGGAGGAGGACAGGTGAGAAACCACAGCCTCCCATTTGGACGGGCGAATGTGATAAAGGGGTCACTGCTTTTGTCACGGTGCCTTCGGACTGACCCCCGCCACCGTCTTTGCATTTCCGGAGAGACACCCTGCGTATTCAAGGATCTCAGTCCCCTTGCCCGGTTTCCACAGACGTACAACCTCCCAGGAGACCCCGGGGCAGTTCCACCTTGCCCTGTAGGATCGCCCACTGTGTGTCAGCATCGACTCACGGCCCGTGGGGTTTGCTTTCCTTTCTTCTTTTGGATCCAGGACTCCCGGAAGCCCTGGTGGCTCTGCGGATTCCTTGCTGTGCTTCACTAACCGTAAGGTCTGCGGTTCAGACCCACTGGCCGCTCCCTGGGGGCGAGAGGAGGCTGTCTTCCGTGAAGATTCCCGGCCTTGGAAACCGATGGGGCGGAATCGATCCAACAGCAGTGGCTTCTACACGCCAGCCTTGGGGATGGTGCTCAGAGTTCACCCCGAGCCCCTCTCTGTGCTCTGCTGCTGCAGGGAGTGGGGGAGCCCTCGGCATTTGGACAGTGTCAATCCTGCACCTTTAACTGCACGACCAATTAATTTCTATGGCAACCCCAGAGCTCTGCAGACAGGGGTTGGCATGGTGCTCAGAGTGGTGACGCCTAATAGCTCTGAAGTACCCGAGAAAAAGATGCCCCCGCTGTCGCCCAGCCGGTCACCGCAGATGGGGACAGCAGGGCTGCCTGTGGACCCAACAGCGTCTCTGCTGAGGTCAGAGGGCACACTTCCCCCTAGGGGGCAGGGGGCTGCCCACTCACCCAGGCTGCCTGCTGGAGTAGGCCCTCAGAGTCCCCTCTGGGAGTTGTCAGCTCACTGCCCCGCAGCGCAACACACATCACACATGGCAGCACTTCCAGGCTGGGCTCACCCCAAACTCCTGCGGGGGGGTGGGGGGGGTGTGCCTCGCTTCTTCCCAAGTTCCGGTTCAGCTGCCCTTCCCTTGACCGTCTGTGAGGGCGAACCCTGGACCCGCAGCCCTGCAGCCCTCATGGCTCCCGCAGCAAATTTTCTGTGAGGCTGTTCTTGAAGGCCAGTGGTCCACCCCCACCAGCTCTCCGAGGGAGGAAGAGGAGGCTGGCTGCTCCCCCAGAGTGACAGCTTCTGCAACCCACAGGGCCAGGTGGACCTTTGCCCCACGAGATCCCCCTGAGGTGGCAGTGAGTGGGGTCTGGGTCTGAGAACCCTCACATTTGAGTAAGGGGAAGAGTTGGAGGCCTGGGTGCCTAGACTGATGGGGAAGAAGCCACATGTGTCCAGTGTCCAGGTCACAGAGGGGCAGAGACAGTTGTGATTACAACGTGACTCTGCTGTGCTTCTGAGTCCTGGTGGCACCGGGGTTTAAGCAGCAGCATCCATCCTGGGAGGCCTGAGACCACCTCTTCCAGCTTGGGGGTTCTTCTGCACACAGACATTCCAAGGACAAGAACACTGCCCTGGGTCAGCAGACTGCCCCCCTCAGCCTGTTTCCTTCACAATCAGAAACTTCACTCCCGCTTGGCCTCATGATGTCCCAAAGCTGGACTCATGCTCCTGAGGGGTCCCAGGAGAGGATGAGTCCCTGGGAGCGGCAGGGCCCACCCCTCACTATGACAATGTGTTAGCCGCTATCAGACCCCTTCCAGGGAACCCCAAGAGTATAACCCCTCATCACCTTTTTAGTCTGGGACAGAAATTAGCTGTTTAAGATCAAAGGGATGTAATTCCAACAAGTATGGAGAAGAGGAGACTTGAGCCAGGAAACCGAGGGAGAAAGAGGGGTATGTTAAGGGGATGGCAGGGGTGGGTGGAAACAAGCTGTATTTGAACTGTTGAATGGAAAACAGGCCCTCATAAAGCCAACACCCAACTCAAAATAACCAGTATCCTCCCTTTCTTAAAGATGTTGTGTAAGGCTGGGTGGACTTGAGAAACAAATTCATAGACGCTCATAGTGTATAGGACTGCTTTATATAAAGAGTAATTGTCCACTAAGAAACAGCCCAGTTCAGATCAAGTCCCTAAGTCTGCTATTAGCCCATATGGCCCAATAACCATCTATAGATTACTCTCCAGACTCATGCAACACAGGCGGTGATGCCCCATGCAGGAAGTTCTCAGGCCAGTGGATGGAACATCTGTGGATCCAGTGGTGTGGGTCTCCATGTGACTCGTCCAGCTCCAGGCCTCTGGCTCTCTCAATGTACCTCCATGTGGCTCGTCCACAGGAATGTCTCGCAGGGAGACTAGCAGAGAAACTGTGTGTATCTAGCCTCCAGTGAGTTCTTCATCTCTGGGACCTCCAAAGGAGATCATCAAATCATGACTTGATTGACAGGCTAGACCCCACCCCTTCACAAATTGACACCAGAGTAAGTAACTGCCACAGATGTGCTGACCTGAATGGAAAAAATACATTATTAACCAGGTGAAGCCTAAGTGGAGGTGGGGTGATGGTGGTGGAGGTGGTGGAGGTGGAGGTGGTGGAGGTGGTGGAGGTGGAGGTGGTGATGACGATGATGGTGGTGATGACGAGGTTAATGAAGATGGCGCCTTCAAGGCTATTCTGACTCACAGAGACCCCGTGCACCAATGATGGAAACTCCACCAGGCCCTGCTGCAGCCTCACAATTACAGTGATGTGTGAGCCCATTGGTGCAGCGACCATGACAACCCATCTCTTTGAGGTCCTCTGTCCTCGATGCTGCCCTTCTGCGTTAGCGAGCACAATGTTCTAAACACACACCAGCTACAGAAGGACTTAAATTTAGCTAGCACAGGTCTAGCTTCTACTGAACAGTCAGATCTTACAAACCAATGAGGTTTTCTAATTTCACATCTTTGATCAGTGAGTTCAAAGCACTGATCTTTTTAACAAGGCAGATCTCCGTAAGGAGCCTGGTAGGTTGTGGGTTGGGCTGCTAATCCCAAAATCAGTGGTTCAAGCCCATTGGCTACTCTGAAAAAGAGAGGTGAGGCTGGCTGCTCTCGTAAAGACGACACAGAGGGTGACCAGCAGTCAGACTCGCCGCCCTGGCAAGGAGGCGTCTTGTCTGTTTTGTCTGACCCGTGCCTCCCTGCATCTGCCAGTCTGTGTGTCCTACTGTGGTGGCTTGTGTGTTGCCAGGATGCAGGAAGTTAGGCCACTGGTGTTTCAGACACTGTCCGGGCCACCGCAGAGGGCAGGTCTCAGCAGAGCTTCCAGACTCTGGCGGACCAGGAAGGGCCCGGCAGCCCACTTCTGCAAGTGGAAGGTTGGCGAGGGGCAGCAGAAGGCCGCCTCCCTGATATCCAACGGGAAGATGAGGCCCTCGGCTCTAGAAGCAGCCACGGGGTGGGGGGGGGGCAGGGAAGAGCCACAGCCTCACGGAGAGCCAACCTGCATGGTGTGATGGAGCGAAGCTTCAAGAACCTGCACCTGCTGATGTGGCCTGACTCACAATGAGAAGAGCCGAGTTCTAACAGCCAGGAGCCATTGGAACAGGGATTGATGGAGCGTCAGAGGGGAGGTCGCAGCGCATGGAAGCAACACTGAAAGCACTCGCGCATGGGTGTTAGGAAATGCCGAAGAGCCTTGCTTGGTGAACGGCAGGAAGAGATCGAGCTCTGCGCCCACTGCAGACGGAGGTGAGCCACGAGAACGTGCAGCTTGTCTCACGACACCGCTAAGGTCACAGGCAAGGAAAGGTTCCCAGGAAACCAAACTCGCGGCCATCAAATCGATGCCGACGCGTGGGGGCCCTGTAGGACAGGGTAGAACTGCCCCTGCGGGATCCTGAGACTCTACGTAAGCCTTTATGGGAGTAGAAAGTCCTGTCTTCCTCCCAAGGAGCGCCTGGTGGTTGCAAACCGCTGCCCTTCGATTGCAGCCCCACGCTTAGCCACCACAGCACCAGTTTTGCTGGAGGTAGCCCCGGAACAGCGTCAGCAGTACGTCCGCAGGGAGCTGCCAGAAATTCAAGCTGGATCAGAAGAGGGTGTGGAAATCGAGATCGGAAGGACGGTTGTCCACTCGAGGTCAAGCAGGACATGACTTGGTCGGGCTGGCCCTGCCCTCATCTCCCCCCAGCCCTGTCCTTGTGGATGGAGCAGGCCGGCTGGCAAGAGGGGGGAGCTGGGGTCTCGGCTTTGAGTCAGGTGTCCCTGTGGAGGCCCGTCTGCTTCAGCTGCCAGGCGAGCAGCAGCACTGTCGTGGGAGGCCTTTCCACCCCACGACGAGGCTGTGTCCCCGTACGTGGGAAAGACGATGGGTGGCGGAGATGTGGAGATGAAACTGGAGGCCCCACCCCCTGCTGGCAGGAACACACAGCAGTCCAGCTGTGCAGGAAAGAGCACATCATGTTTTAGGGAGTCTGCTGGGTTTTCCGAGACAAGCAAGCACACAGGAGAAAGGCAGAGGTGCCATTCAGGTGAATCCCACTCACAGCGACACTCTCGGTGGGGTAGCCCTTCTGCAGGTAGCCATCAATGTGTCCATGAGCAGAAAGCCTCTGCTTCCTCCCTCTGAGCAGCTGGCGGATTCAAACTGCTACCAGAGGACCTCGTCCTGCCTCTGACCCAGCCATCATTCCCCCGGGCCCCTGGTAGGTAGGCGTGCACCCAGAGACCTAACAGCAGTGACCCACACACAGGAGCGGACAGCTGCACAGGTCAGGGTCAGCAGTCTGTCGGTGAGAGGAAGATCGGGCTGCCAGGTCTCCTCATACAGGGTTCTCGTGACCAGTCTGCCTCATCGTGGTCATGATTGTTTCATGTTCACCACAGCATTGAGCCCCCTTCTCCTCCTCCCCCACGACAGAGCGGTTATAGACCGGGGTGGCACCCACACAGTCAGCAGTTCAAAACCAAAGACTGGTCCTTCGACAGACACCGTAAAGAGATACAGTCTCGGAAACCCGCAGGGGGCTCCGTGCATCAGTGCTGACTGGATGGCAGTGAGCGTGTGTCTGTGTGTGTCTGTCTCTGTGTCTGTGTGTCCCCTCGTGGCTACACATCAGCCTGCGAGCTGCAAGGTCAGCGGTTTGGAACCACCAGCCTCTCTCTCTACTTCCTCTTGACTCTCTGCTCCCACAGAGACTTCCAGCCCTGGCAGCCCACGGGCAGGTCTCCTCTGTGCCGTAGGGCACTGTGAGTCGGAACGGGCCTGGCAGCAGTGAGTGAAAAAGCTGCTCCCCAGTAGACAGACGCATGCGCCTTCTTACACCCACCAAGACTGGTAGGCTCCTAGACGCACAGCGTCACCATGCCTCCCTCGGGGACCGTGAGTCGGGTTGGGTTTTTGACCCGACTCGAGGACTGAGCTCCCATCTCTCGTAGAATCATGACCCACGGCTGGCCAGTCATGAGCAGTCGAAAGGACAGGGCCATTGTCCTCTTCTCTCCGTGACCCTCCAGCAGGCTGGAGTCAGGCTCTGACCGTGAGTCCTGGGTGCAGGCACAGGAGGGACGCGTGTGGCATGTCCTCGTGCCCTCTGGTGGCCACACGAGGTGTGACACCAGTGAGATGGC
>PVJH01011821.1:0-58198 GCA_004026705.1 Nesogale talazaci | reverse complement strand
ATTTTAACATTGGTAAAGTGAGACACCATTGACCGGGAGGGGGGAGGGGTTTGAGGTGGTATATTCCCTTCCCGTTCTCCCACCGTTTCCTAGCTTGTCATGCATTCTTTTCAAAAATTGGGACTTTTAAAAAATGCAGTGGGACACAGGAAAAATTATCTAAAATTGGGACTGTCCTGCCAAAATCAGAATGTCTGGTCACTTTATTAGACGCTACTGCCAATGGATACTACTGATGGACCCTGAGCCTTGTAAATGAGGAGCCATGGGGAGACCCTTGCCCGTGCTGGGATGGTTATATTGCCACTGGATACACAAGGTACTCACTGCCCTGTGATTGTCCTGGTGTCATTGCACATGCTTTGTGAGTCAGAAGGAAATTTTATAGACTGGTATCAGACGACACATGAGCTAATATCAGACTTATGACCTTGGACTGGACTGGGTTGGGATGCTTTCTCAATGTTCCATTCCTCAGGGTTGAGCCCCGGTGGCGTAGTGGTTGTGCACGGGACTGCGGCCCACTGGGATGGAGGTTCAATTCCAGCTCCACAGAGCAAAGACTGGGCCTCCTACTCCCACCACCTGAGGGCAGTGATGCCCCCCCCAAAAACAAACAAACAAAAAACAAAACAAAACAAAAACAATGCTCCATTCCTCTTGTATATAAACCTTTCCCTTATATCCGTATGTGTGTTTATTAATTTGTTTTTCTAGTCTACCCAGACAAACACATCAATTCCTCACAAAACAGGTTAACTAACGAAAATTCAGAATCATGTTCTTTTAAAAACAATGAATTACCACCCAAATATCTCAAACCTTACAGGGATAATGAAACAGCATCAAGGAAGCCATTAAAATGATTAAATGTTCTCAATTAAATAGGAGTTCATTTTATTTACATGGTGCTTACTTTTCTACTAACATTTGATGGTTACTTTCAAATTATAAATATAGACTTGATGATAATAAATTTGTAATTCTATATTTAAGGTATGTTGGATTATCCCATCTGTATAATGTTTTTATTTCCTATATTGTAAGATAATGTGTAATCTAAAATAGAAATGATGTGACCCACCAGCAAAAAATTTTGTGACAAACAATAGAAAAATGACCCACATGAAAAAAAACGTTGCTCACCACTGGTCTGGAATCTTAATGTCTTGTCTTCAAGCAAGTAGTCATCTAAGTGAGGCGTCAACTTAGTCCACTGGAAAAAAGCACACCAGCCTGTGTGATCCAAGGAATGTAAATTAAAAAATACATATCAGAAGAAGGGAATGTTATTGGAACTTACAGGCAAACACTCAGTTTGCAGAAGGCAATGGACAACCATGGAAGCCCAAAATCCATTTGCAGGGTCTTCACATAGATCAAATCTCTGGTGAATCCCTTCTGACCATAGTGGAGGGATATGAGTAGCCTTATTATCAGACAAAGGGTACTGTGAAGCCAATTTTGCAGATATAGTTTCTTTAAGAGTGTGGACAGAAGTGTGTTAAGACTGCAGCCAGTGTTACAGAACAATATGTACACAAAGCATTGAATGGAAAACAATTATGCTCCATAAAGTCTTGCCTTAACTACAATGAAAGAAAGAATAAAACTAACTAGTACCTGTCCAAAAAAAAAATGTGACGCTTTATCATTTCATCTCCCCTTTGGCCTGTTTTAAAGTAGCTTCCGTTTTTTAATACTGCTTTAAAAAAATGATGTCGGGTTTTCTATGTTTCATCCACCTGCTTTTGTTTGTTGGTTGGTTCCCTGTTTGTGTTCTGCATGACAGTTTGTGTATGAGACCAAGGAGAGGGGAATCTCTAGAGACAGTAGCCGGATTGATAATTGCAGGGGCTGGAGGGGGAGAGGAAGTCTGGAGCTAATAACAAAGAGTAGGAGGAGAATATGTTCTGCGCCAGGTTGTGGGGATGATGGCACAATGCTTCTGACTATGATTGGACAGTTAAATGGTATGGTATCTGGAGTGTATGCCAGTAAAACAATGGCACAATCTATCTTAGTTTGTCAGGAGACCATAACAAAATACCACAAGTGGATGTCTTTTATTGGGGTGGGGGGCATCACTGCCCTCTGGTGGGAGTGGGAGGTCCAGCCTTGCTCCTGGAGAGCTACTGCTGGATTTGAACCACCAAGCCAGTGGGCTGCAGTCTCTCATTCAACCACTACGCCCCCGGGGCTCAGCCCACAAGTGGATGGCTTTAAGGAAGAGAACTTTATCAAGTTCCAGAGGCTAGAAGTCTGCAGGGTAGCCCTGGGCTCCAGGAGAAGGGCCTCCTGTGTCTCTTTCAGCTTCGAGCAGCTGCTGGTAAGCCCTGAAGTTCCCAGACTTCTAGGTGCACTTGTGATCTGTGCTGTGTTTATTCTGCTCTTCGTACAAGATGCCACTCAGAGGGGATTAGGCTGAGGAGCCACAAAACAAACAAACAAACAAAAACCCTCACTAACATAAAAGTAGACACCTGTTTACGAACCGAGTCATATTTACAGGTACAAGGATTTAGTCTCCAACCTCACTTTCCACGGAGCAAAATTCAATCCAAAACAGATTTCTAGCCAACAGCCATAACTTATGATGTGCACACATGCACAGCAACTGACCCCCAAAGGTGGCTGAAGAAGATTAAGTACTACTGGGGGACAATGAAGATTTGGGTAAATCCCTTTATTCAGGGACTAGTAATTGAACAGCTGCTGTAGGCCAGGTCCTCTCCTAGATGCTGGGACTATGGTCGAGCAAAGAACAGGCACCCAGCCCGCCTGCATGGAGCTTTTGGTCTAGCGCTGGAGGGAGACAGTAAACAAGGACGTGAAACCTGGACGTTGTTTGATGATGGTCTGTCCTAGGGGTTGGCAAGGGGCAAGTGGCTATCTTAGATGGAGTGACTGGCAAAGGCATGATGAGACAGTGCCATTTGATTAAAGACCTTGTGTTAGTTTGGGTAAACTAGGGAAACAAATCCGCAGAAACTCATACATGTAAGAGAGAATTTTATATAAAGGGTGAGTGCACATTAAGAAAGCATCCCAAAACCCCCCCTGTCCACCTCAAGCCTGCCTCACAGAGACCTGCCTTGCTCCAGCCTGCGGGCTCCAGCCTGCCTCCCTCCAGGCTGCTACTGTCCTGTCTGCCGCTCCATGTGGACCATGGAGGTCCATAGAAAAAGAAACAACAGTGTGCCTAGATGGTAAAGCACAAACAAGGAGATGAAGTACTATGAAATTTCTCAAGAAAATGTCAGACTACAAAGCAGGGAGGAAATGCAGTGTGCTCCATAAACCCTCATTAAAATCACAATAGCAAGTTTAAAATAAAGTCTTTTTAAGTGGGGGGGGGGGGAAAGGAGCGAAAGCACCCCAACCCAGTGCTGTTCAACCAAGCCCATAAGCCCAACATTAGCCCACATGTCTAACACCAATCTACAAAGTCACAAAACACAAATCTCACAAAAACACACGCAATAACTGCAGAAGGAATGAGGAATCAGTGAGCGTGTCAGCCTCTCAACACTGGCAGGGTCTTCACCCAGCTGCTCACACAGCTACATCAGGACAAGTCCATGTGGCTTCTCCTTAGAGATATCTGGCAGGAAGTGAGTCTTGTTATCTGAAGCAGGCAACTGGCTAAGGCAGCTGCACCCTGGTCTGACCATCAGAGAGCAAGAGAGCTGAGAACTAGAGAGGCCAGGCTCACCGGCCATTTATCTCTCCGCCCTTCAATGAATCCCACGTGTGTCTATTGGCCACATTGGCACAATGACCGTATCTATCGCATACCTGAAAAACAAGGTGGAGGCACTCATTTGACTGTCTTTGTAGAATGTAACCACTGGGAGTCAAGGTCCAGGGCACGGGCATGTCTGGTGCATTGCAAGAAATAGAGCAGGTGACCCAGGCAAAGGTGACCCGAAGAGAAGGGAAAGGAGGAGCAGGAGGAGGGAAAGGGCACCAAGAATGTGGGCCTTCTGAATCTTGTATGAATTATTGGGTAGCGTGTCAGAGTGAGGGGGAAAGATCACTGCCATTTCCTGGCTTCCAACTCCTCCTGACCCTCACGGACTCCCTCTTTGGGTTGCTGAGACTTGAAGGTTTTCCAGGAGGAAACAGCTTTCCCTGTCTCCAGGGGAGCGGCTGGTTGAGGTCAGCAGCCTTGCTCCTCTCACACTCTGCCACCAGAGCTCGTTTCCAGAGAGAAGAGAAGTTGGATTAGAGCAAAGGAATGGGGGATCTGACGAGGTCTGGGCAGGATCACTCAGCCTGCTGCTCTGCTGGATGCCCGAGCCGAGGTCGGGAGATCATTGCGGAGGCAAAAGCGATAATCTAGGGAGCGGGAGAGATCGGAGTGGTGGGGGCCAGTGTAATAGCCAGGGAAGTCGTGAAGCCGGGCTGCATTCTTGGGGATTAAATGAACAAAACTCAGTGACAGATTGGATGCAGGAAGTGAGAGAAAAAGGAAGTTGAGGATTACAATATAAACTATCTGTTCATATAGTTTCTATTATTAGAATATGTAGTATACATGAACATATGTGTATATATGTAGGGGAGATATTTCTTGTTTGTTCTTCTTGGGTGGGTGTGGGAGGCTCTGAGAAAGTTGAGGAATTAAGATGGGATGAGGAAGCCTCCATTGGAGTTGCTTTTGAGGAAGCGCTGGCTGGGAGGCTGGGTAGACACTGCTCCCAGGAGTTTGGGTCAATTGCCCACTAGACTACCACGCGGAGCTCCTAGGTAGGCCCCTGGGGGTCTGCACCCGGAGTGCAAAGAGGTCAGAGTTAGAGGTTTCCACTTGAGATTGATCAGGGTATACCGACGTCCTAACGGAAACCCAGCTGGACTGATTCTGACTCCTCTAGGGCTGAGTAGAACTGCCCTTTCTGGGTTTTCAAGATCGTGTATTTTTTTTTTGTTTGTTTGTTTTATTTAGGCATCACTGCCCTCAGGTGGTGGGAGTAGGAGGCCCAGCCTTTGCTCCTGGGAGCCGGAATTGAACCTCCATCCCAGTGGGCCGCAGTCCCGTGCACAACCACTACGCCACCGGGGCTCAGCCCGAGATCGTGTATTTTTACGGGTATAGAAAGCTTCATCTTTCTCCTTTGGAATGGCTGCTGATTTCAAGCCGATGATCTTGTGGTTAGCAGTCTGACATGTAACCCACCTTGCTACCTGTGACGCTGAAGGCAATCATAGAAAGGAAGTCATTGAGGGAGTGAATATATATTTAAAAAAAAAAAGGAAACATATCTGTGGAAAGACCCAGATATCAGGCATCAAAGAAAAAAATCATATTTCTGTGTGCCCACCCTCACAACAAGATCATGGAAGACAGAAGGGAGCAGACGCAGACAAAGAGGAGAAATCTGATGGCACCCAACTACCAAAGGATAAAGCACCTGGTATCGTGAAGGCTTGAGGGTGAATGGATGGCCATCTAGCCCAGAAGCAGCAAAGCCCACATGGAAGAAAAGCACTAGCATGTGTGATCACGGGGGGCTGAAGAGAGCAGATATCAAACATCAAAGAACAAGAACCACATCCCTATGAATGGGGGGAGAGCGGAGGGGAGACCCAAGACCCACCTGTGGGTAATTGGACACTCTCGCACAGGGGAGTCATGGGGAGGAGACAGGCTAGTGAGGCTTAGTGAGGGGGGCAATGAAGCATACAACTTTCCTCTAGTTCCTGAAGGCTTCCTCCCTCCAACTGTCACAGTCTCAGTTTTACACTACTTTGGAAAGAGAAATGGAAATGTGGGGAACCCAGGATGGATGAACCCCATGGGACCAGTAGTGGGAATGAAGCTGCTGGATGGGTGGAGGGAAAGTGGGGTGGAGAGGGGGAGCCAACTTCAGGGATCTACATATAACCCCCTACTGGGGGCACAGACTGAGGGAAAGGGCAAGGGGAGACATCGAGCAGTGTAAGTTATGACAAAACAATAATTTATGGAGTATTGAGAGTTGGTGGGGGAGTGGGGAGCAAGGATGGAGGGGAAAGGATGGGAGGCTGATGTCAGAGGCCCAGATGAAAAGGTGGAGGTTCAGAGAACGATGACAGCTGCAGGCATGTGAAGAAGCGTGTGAAGAATACATATACAATATATGTATTCATGTATTATGAGAAACGATGTATGAGACCCCAATAAAATGATTAAACATGAAAAAAAAAAGGAAACAAAAAAAATCACTGCCAACAAGTCCGTGCTGATTCATAACAGCTCTATGGGACACAGTAGAACTCTCCCTGTGGGTTTCTGAGACTGGAGCTCTTTAAGGGAGTAGAAAACCCCATCTGTCCCCTGACGAGCAGCTGGTGGTTTCGAACTGCTGACCTTGTGGCTAGCAACCCACCTCGTAACCACTCTTCTACCAGGGCTCCCAATGCTGGGAAAGGATGTCATACCTACTAAAGTAGAAAATCAGCAAAAAAGACGCAGACCTTCATTGACATGGATTAACACAATGGTTGCAACCATGGACTCAAACCTAATAGCAACTGGGAGGGGGGCTGGACAGGTCATGGTTTCATTCTGCTATACAGAGAGTTGCAAATGACTCCAAGGCTCTTCACAACAAATGCAATAAAAGAAAGTCCAACCTAGACAGACTCGGCCTCTCTTGTGCACATGAAGTTCTCTGTGCCTTACAAGGAAGTTCTGACATAGAAAGTCCTTCCAATGCCTATCATGTGACCTCTTGGGCCTCTGCAGAGAAATAGGCTGATATCCTCAGAGTCAGAGGTTGAAAGATCGGAAGGACAGAAAGTTCAAATATGTTGAAATCATGCCTATGGAAGAGAATGTATGCTCTAAATGGCATGCAAGTTCTAGGGCAAGTTCTAGTTCCACCTTCCTCATGCTGTGACCCTGGAATACAGTTCCCCTTCTGGTGGTGACCCCCTCACCATAAAATCGTTTTTGTGGCTATTTCCTAGCTGTCACTTTGCTACTGTGATGAATCATAATATACTATAAAATATCTGATATGCTGGATGTACTTTCATTGTTATAAATTGA
This sequence comes from Nesogale talazaci, assembly GCA_004026705.1. NCBI lineage: Eukaryota > Metazoa > Chordata > Mammalia > Afrosoricida > Tenrecidae > Nesogale > Nesogale talazaci. The sequence continues at coordinate 51,162 of PVJH01011821.1, read as the reverse complement.
ACATAACTAAAGCATAGTGATTAATCATAAAAACAACATGTAATGATACACTGTGAAATATTTATTTTTAATGACAAATAAATGAAACTTTGACTTGAAGCATGGTGTAGCATGGGTAACAGTCTTCACACCAGGTACTCATATGTGGGCATATCTGCATGTGGGTGGACCTGTCTGGAGATGGATAGAGGAGTGGTATCTCGGTTCATACTAGGCGACCCCTGTGAAAGGGTCATTTGACCCCCAAAGGGGTCGCAACCCACAGGTTGAGAACCACTGTTACAGAGGTTAGTAGAGGTTAGTAGCAGAAGTGAGAAGTCCGAAAGAAGCAGAGCTAGCGAAAGGGACGGAGTCACATTTATCAAGCACTAGAATTAAGAATCAAAAGCATCGCCTGTTTCCAGAACCTCCCACTATAGCTAGTCCCCATAATGACTCCTGCATTTTTACCTCCCTGAGACACTTGTTCTCACGGCTGTGAGGATCTGCATGGGAAGCTCCACCTTTTGAGGTGACCTAAGTGCAATAGAAAAAGCCTGATAACACAATGGTCACTATTGTAAGTCAGAGCATGATCAGATGAGATGTGGTCAGAAGGTCCTGAATTAAACCTAAAAAGCATGAGCAAAGTAACAAATGCTAAAAGAGATTTATGGAAAAGGCTGTTGGGATTTATTCAGAGTGTGAACACAAATAAGGTACCCCCGACCCCCATCCCCACCCCACATACACACAGTGGTCTAAAGGAAAGAACCACCATACTTTGTCCTATTGTGGTGGCTTGTGTGTTGCTGCGAGCCTGGAAACGATGTCACTGATATTTCAAATGCCAGCAGGGTCTCCCACTGAGCAGAGTGTCCGGATGAAGAACAGGGTACAAAGAAGGATGAGTGTCCAAGTAGGAGGAATTAGTCATGGGAAACTCTGTGGACAGACTCAAAACATTCCGCTGAAAACCTCATGAAAAGAAGTAGAACACTATCGGATGAGGAGCCCTTCTGGTCACTCAAAATACGACTGAGAAGAAGCTGTCTTCCCAGAGTTGAGACAGCCATAATGACGTGGACAGAGCAAGGTCTGTGCAATCTTTAGTTACTGAGGTGTGGTATGCAAACATTGGTTAACAGTTGGAATTTGGAAGTGTGAGGTACGAATCTAGGAAAACTAGAAGTTGTAAAAAACGAAAGGAAATGCATAAAAAATGGACATTCTAGGCATTAGTGAGCTAAAATGGGCTGGTATTGGCTATTGTGAATCAGAAAATTACATGGCTTACTATGTTGGAAATGACACAGTCAAGAGGAATGGTGTTGCATTCATTGTCAAAAAAGGATATATTGACACACACATTGATTTTTAATGTATCTTCATTTGGTTCTTTGAATATTTTCTTTTTCTTTTAAAAATCACTTTAGTAAGGTCTCTTACAGCTCTTATACTATTCCATACACCAATTGTACCAAGCATATTTGTACATATGTTGCCATCATAATTTTCTAAACATTTACTTTCTATTTGAATTCTTGGTATCAGCACCTTTTTCCCCTTCCCACCCTCATGACCCCTTGACTAAATTATTACTGTTTTCACTGACTGCTGTCTGCTTTTACCCACATTTTTGTTGTTCATCCACTGGGGTGGAGGGAGGGATTATTGCAATTGGTTCTTCCTTCCTTTCCTGTTTTCCCCACCTTCTCCCTACCCTCATGGTATCACTACTCCCATTGCTGTTTGTGAGGGGTTAATCTGAGCTGAACACTGTATTTCATGAGCTCTTATCTGTAACAGTGTACATGCACTGTTCTAGTCAGGACTGAAAGGCTGGACTGGGGTCATGTTAGTGGGGGTGAGGAAGTCTCAAAGAGCCAGAAGAACATTGTATGTTTCATCAGTGTTATACTACACCCTGGTTGACTCATCCCTTCTTTGTGACTCTTCTGTCAGGTAATGGCCTATTGTCCACAGATGGGTTTGGAGTTTCTGCACTTACCCCCTCATTCTCATTATGTGTGTGTGTATATATATATATATATATATATATATATATATATATACACACACACATATATAATTTGTTTGTTATTTTAGCTATATATAATTTGTTGCCACACACACACACGTGTGTGTGTGTGTGTGTGTGTGTATATATATATATATATATATATATATATATATATATATAGTTTGTTGTCTTCTGGTGACTGTTACCTGATTCCATTGGCACCTCATGATTGCACAGGCTAGTGTGCTTATTCCATGTGGACTTGTTGCTTCTCTGTTAGTGGCCTTGTTGCTTTTCTGTTTAAGACTTTAAGACTCCAGATGCTATATCTTTTTTGTTTTGTTTTGTTTTGTGGGCATCACTGCCTCTGGTGGTCATGGGCGATGCTATATCTTTTGACACCTGAGTTCCACCAAATTTTTTCACCACATTAGCTTATGCACCCATTTTATCTTCAGCGATCATGCTGGGAGTGTGAGCATCATAGAATTCCAGGTTGTTAGACCAAAGTATTCTTGCATTGAGGGAGGACTTGAGCAGAGGCCCAAAGTTCATGCACTTCTTCAATGTATTGCCATATAAATTATGTGTTCATAGGTCAGTACCTCTATTTTATGAATATATTTACATAAATACACAGGTATGTTTATGCCTCTACCCATAGCTTTGCTTCTTGGATTTCCTATTTCTTTTTACCTTCCTCCTGCCCCACCATCACCATCACCATCACCCTTATTCTTCTCTTAGCAATTCCTCTCAGATAGATTATTCCAACAGCACTGAGATCTCTACATCCTCCTCACTGCTGCTTTTAATTCCCTAGTTGTTCCCTGCTTATGCAGGGAACTGCTCCTTTCCGCCCACCACCACCTCCCACTACATCCCTCAGGAACCTTCGGTCTCATTGCTTTCTCCTTGGGCTTATTTCCCATGCCTAGCTTACATTGGTAGAAAAAAAAACATTAGCAACAGACACAAAGCAGAAAGAAAACAAAAGATTCAATAAAAAGGGAGAAAAGAGAGCTGAGCCCCGGTGGCGTAGTGGTTGTGCGCAGGACTGCGGCCCACTGGGATGGAGGTTCAATTCCAGCCCCATAGGGGCAAAGGCTGGGCCTCCTACTCCCACCACCTGAGGGCAGTGATGCCTCAAAAAAAAAAAGGGGGGGGGGGAGAAAAGAAAAAAGGGGGGAGGGGAAACAAGTGAGAACAAAGAAAACAGCAAACAAAAACGCATACATAATTCCATGTCTGTTTGCTGACCTTTATGGCTGTCTCCCCATCTGTCCTGAAATTGCCCCTCCTAGCCGGAAATCTCATTGGGGGCTCTTCAGGGGTTTTGTGTCTCTGCTTTGCTACGTGGCCGATCTGTTATGTTCCCTTCTTGGTGCATCCCACTGCAGGGGTGGTCAGACTGGACTCACTCCCCACTGTATGTCTCAGTATTGTCCTCTGTCACGGTACCCTCCGGCAAAAGGACATCATTTCTTGAGCTGTTGCTGGCCTTACAGTCCTCTGTGCCTCAGGAGCTCCATGCAGGGACGTTATCTGCAGGACCTGACGGGCCAGGATGGGGTCTTCTCTCTCACTCTCCTTTTACCTTTCTTGGTTCGACAGATCAGGCCGGCTCCTCTCCCCAGCCTGCAGTTGTAGTGTTGCCCTCTGTAGTACATAGTTCAGTGGGGAGAGGGGTGTGTGTCTATCAATTTGGCTGTGATTTGGGCCAGCCCTTTTATAGAACTCTGTTCATGATTTGCTCCATGTGGTTACCTTCGCTTCAAGGTTTGGCACACCAAGTTGGGGTCTGTACACACATTCCTATTTTTGTGGACACATAAACGATACCCTTCTCATGGGTGGATCAATGTCCTACTCCCCCAGTGCCATTGTCTCCCTCTTTCCGCCCTCCTCTGCTTTCTTCCTCCACCCCTCCCCTTTTCCCTTTTTTGGGCTGAAGTGACATGTACATCCTTGGGATTGGTCTGTCCCCATCCCAACTGTCTATACTTCAGCCTGTGAAGTGTGAAATAAGTGGCCTTTCTTTTATACCTACTGTGCTGATTACACTTACCTCAGTAGACTCATGTTGTACTTGTCTTTTTGTGATTGGTTAATGTTGCTTAGCATAATTTCCTCCAACTCCCCCCCCAGAAGAGGAGGTGCTTCATGAGATCATCAGTGCTTTTCAGTGCTGTGTAGTATTCTATTGTGTGTATGTGCCAGAGTTTTCTAATCTACTTGCCTATTGGTGGAAATTAAGGCTGTTTTCAATTCTTTGCGATTGTGAATTGCATGGCAATAAACATTGGAGCACAGACAACTGATTGTGGCCTATTTCTTACCTCTTCTGGATATATGCCCTGTAGAGGGATCATTGGTTATAAGGTAACTCAATTTCCATTTGCTGTAAATATTACCAGATGGATTTCCACAGTGGCTGTGCATCTCTGCACGACCACCAGCAGTGGGGGAGAATTCCTATTTCACCACATCTCCTCCAACATTTGTTACTTTTGGATTTTTTGATGTGGGCTCTCCTCAAGGATGTTAGATGGTATCTCATAGTTGTTTTAGTATGCATTTCTCTGATGGCTAATGATTGGGAGCACTTTCTCATATGATTTTTTGGTCATTCAGGTCTGTTTTCTTCTTTTTGCAGGCTGGGAGGATATTGTAGATTTTAGTAATAAACTCTGCCTGTTGTATCATTGCCCCAAATCCTCTCTCAGTCTGTGGGTTCTCTTAATACTCTCTTGGTGAAGTCTTTCCATGCATACAGATGTTTTATCCTAGTATATCCCACTGGTCAAGTTTGGCTTCATCTGTGTATGTACCCTTCTGTCAAGCTATATATTATCCATTGCACCAGGTTTCTTAAGTTAGTCCCCACTTCTTCACTAATGGTCCTGATAGTTTAAGGTTTTACTTCCAGGTCTGTGATCTACCTTGAGTATGTACTTGTGCATGGGGTGAGGTAAGGGTCTTGTTTCATTTTTCTACCACTTGTTAAGAAGGTATCCACCTCTCACTTTATGCTTTGGGGCATCGAGTATATAGCTGTCTATATACTGATTGCTTTGTTTCTTGATTTTCTGTTCTCTTCCATCAGTCTGAATGTGGGTCATTATGCCAGTACCACCTCTGTGACTGTATAATAGGTGTTAAAGTCAGGTAAGGTGAGCCCTCCAACTTTGTCCTTTTGGAGTTCTCTTCTAATTCTGATATTCTTCCCTCTCTATATGAAATTGGTGGTCAGTTTTTCAATTCTCTGAAGAAGGTTGGTGGTATTTACATCAGGATAGCATTAAACTTGTATAGTATTTGGGTAAGATTGGTATATTTACTATGTGATCCACAAGCATGGGAATAGTCTTCCATTTGTGGAGGTCATTTTGGTTTCCTGTAGAGGGGTCTGTAGTTTTCCTTGTATAAGTCTTTTGTTTTTTGGTTAGCTATATCCCTAGATATTTCAATTTGTTCTTGTCTATCGGGGGTGGCTGGCCTCCTGATATAGTCACAGCAAGTGTTCAACAGGCAGTTGTGTAGCGATAATTATTATTTATTATAACAGCGATATAGAGATCACGAGAGAGAGAGAGAGAGAGAGAGAGAGAGAGAGAGAGAGAGAGAAAGAGCCTTAGAAGTTACATATATATCCTTTCATGGTGCATGCTCACCTTCATGAGCCATGTGGAGCGGCAGCCTGGATTGAGGAGGTAGGCTGGTATGAAGGAGGCTTGAGAAAGGCAGGCTGAGAGAGAGCCTCTATCTTAGGCCCCATCCCTATATACCCTCTGGAGTCAAGCCAGGCCCCCAATTACAGGCAAGAGCATACATCACAGGAAGGGGTTGTGCCTTGTGCACACATTATAGGAAAAGGGGGCTATCAGTGTCCCATGTGGGGAGACAAGACCCCAGACTCCTGGATGTGGCTAAACAGGTTAGGCTAGACATCATTAACATCAGCATGTGAATCCGCCCACAGGCTTCAAAGGAAGGGAGCCATCATCCTAACAGCAGGGAAGTTAGCTCTGGTTAGCAACACAAAAGGCTTTAAGTAATTGGGACTTCCATAACAAATGCTGGTAGATAGTCTGGTTAATCTTTGGAGCATAATAATTGTGGAGAAGTTCTGTCTTCACCTGACACTTGTCTTTTGTGAAGGGTACTGCTATCTTGATCTCCTCTTCTGTGGTCTTATCTGATGTATATAGCAATCAATAGATTTCTGTTTGTTCATCTTGTATCCTGCCACTTTTCTGTATTTCCCTATTGTTGCTAGTACACTTGTTGTGGGGCTTTGGGGGTTTTCAATGTATAGAATCATGTCATCTTCAAATAACAATAGTTTCACCGTTTTCTCTCCTAGAAGGATGTCTTTAATGTCTTTCTGCTGCTTTATGTTGTTAAGTAGGATGTCCTGTATGATGTTGAAAAGAAGTGGGGACAAGGGGCATCCTTGTCTGGTCCCTTTTGCTTTCTTCCTGAAAAAGGATTATTTCAAGATCTATCTTGAATAGATAGATCACGTGCAATGCTGTCTGTGATAGGATTATATATATCTGCCTTCAGGCAGACCTAGTTAATATAACTATTACTCAAATTTATGCATCAACCACCAAAGCTAGTGATGAAGATACTGAAGAATTCTACCAATGTCTTCATCACTAGTTTTCGTGGTAGGAAATCATCAAACATGCAATCAATGTGCATTGTTAATTACTGGTAATTGGAATGCAAAAGTTGAAAACAAAGAAGAAAGAATACTCATTGGAAAATACGGGCATGACAATAGAAATGAGGCCAGATAGAGAATGTTAAAATTTTGTCAGACCAATGATATCTTCACCACAAATAGCTATTTTTTTTTTTTGTAACCCAAAAGGTGCCTCTACATGTGGCCTTTCCCAAAGGGAGTACACAAATCAAATTGACTATCTCTGTGGAAAGAGATGCTGGAGAAACTCAATATCAGGAGCTAAAACCAGGGTAGGGCTGACTGAGGAATATAAATTGCTCATATGCAAGTTCAGGTTGAAGCTGAAGAAAATTAAAACAAGTGTATGAGAGCCAACATATCACCTTAGGTTTATCCCACCTGAATTTCGAGAACATCTCGAGAGCAGATTTGCTGTTTCTGACAAAGACCTGAAGAGCTGAGGGAGGACACCCAGAACATCAAACATGAAGAAAGCAAACAGTGATTCAAAAGGCAGGGGGGAGGGGAACAAAAGAAAACATCAAAGTGGATGTCGGAAGAGGTTGTGAAACTTACTCTTCATTGTAGACTAGATATGACACATGGGAGAAAAGATGAAGTCAAAGAGCCAAACAGAAATTTTCAAAGGACAGCTTGAGAAGAGAAAGTAAAATCTAATGAAATGTGCAAAGACCTAGAGTTAGAAAACGCAGAAAACAGAACATGTGCAGCATTCTTTACACTGAAAGAATTGAAGGGGAAAAAATCAAGCTAAGAATTGCAATAATGAAAGACTCTATGGGCAAAATTCTGAATGATGCAGGAAGCACCAAAAGGAGATGGAAAGAAGACACAGAGTCACGGTACCAAAAAGAACTAGTAGACATTCAACCATTTCCTGAGGTAGCATATGGGCAAGAACTACTAGTGCTGAAGGAAGACTTTCAAGCTGTGCTGAAAGCACTAACCACAAGCAACGCTCCAAGAATTGATGGAATACCAATAGAAATGTTTCAGAAAACTGATGAAGACTGGAAACACTAACTCATCTGTGCCACAAAATTTAGAAGACAGCTACTTGGTCAACTGGCTGGAAGAGATCCATATTTGTACCCATTCCAAAGACAGGTGGCCCAACAAAGTGCTCCGATTATAGAACGATATCATTAATATCACACAAAAATGAAATTTTACTGGAGCATCATAGAACAGTTTTAGCAGTACATTGACAGGGAGATGCAAGAGGCTCAGGAAGGATTTAGGAGAGAATGCAGAATAAGGAATATCATTGCTGATTTCAGAAGGATCTTGGCTCAAAGCATTGAATACCAGAAAGATGTTTACTTGTGCTTTATTGATTCTGCTAAGGCATATAACTGTGTGAACAAACTATGGAGAGTGTTGAGAAGAATGGGAATCCCCAAACAGTACATTGGGATCTTTCAGAACCTGTGCATGGATCAACAGGCAGTTTATGAACAGAACAAGGGCAGTTGTATGAATAGAACAGAACAGAACACGAACACGAACAGAACTGCATGATTCAAAATCCAGAAATGTGGGCAACACTGTTGTATCCTCTCACTATACTTGTTCAATCTGTCTGCTGAGAAAAACATCAGAGTGGTTAGATTATATGTAGTCAAGATTAGGATTGGAGGAATGCTTACTAACAACTGGTGATAGGCAGTTGACACAACCTGGCTTGCTGAAATTGAAGAAGACAGAAAGTGCTTACTGATGAAGATCAGGGATTTCAATCTTTGGTATAGAATATAACTCAATGAAAAGAAAAGAAAAATCTTCACAACTGGATCAATAAGTGGATTGAAGATTGAACTTGTCGAGGACTTTGACTGGCTTGGGTCCACAAACAGCACTCATGGAAGCGGCAGCTAAAAGACCAAAAGACATATTGTATTAGGTAAATCTTCTGCACAAGACCTCTGGAACGCATTGAAACGAAAAGATGTTATTTTGGGGACTAAGCTGCAAACTTTGACACTTTCAGTTGCCTTGTATGCATATGACATTTGGTCATCAAATAGGACTGACCAAAAATGGAGAGATCCAGTTGAATGATAGCGCTGGTGAAGAATAGTGAAAGGATCCAGGACTGCCAAATAAACAAGCAAACCTGGAAGACTCTATCCAGAGAAGGAGATCATGCTTGCTAACACAGAGGGTGGAAAGAGAAGAAGACCTGCAGCCGGCTGGATTGACAGTGACTGCAACAATGGGCTCAGACATTACAATAACGGTGAGGAGAGCACAGAACTGGGCCGTGTGTCTTTCTGCTGTGCACAAGGTCACTATGAGCTAGGTACTCCTAGAGATAGAACAATCTTCTAAATTACATTCTCCTGGAAAGGCTGTCCGGCTCCTCACATGAAGACATCATGGAAGAAGTCTTTAGACCCGCTTCCTGAACCATGTTGTTGCTTTGCTGTTAGGTGCCTTCATGTGAGTTTGGACGCATAGAATTTCTACAAACAAAACACTGCCAGGCCCTGTACTATCCTCACAGCTGTTACTATGGTGGAGGTCATCATTGCAGCCAATCTGCCACTCCATCCCATTGCAGGTCTTCCTCTTTCTGATCAACTTTACCAGTGCTGTTCTTCTTGAGGGACGGGTCTCTCCTGAGAACACATCCAAAATAGGCAAGACAGAGTCTCACCATCCTTGGCTGTGGTCTTTGAAACATAGGCATTTAAAAATATTTATTAGAGTCTTTTAATTTCAGAGGAGACCTGGTGGCATAATGGGCTATAAGTTGCACTGCTAACTGGAAGATCAGCAACTGGAACCCACCAGCCCCTCTGCTGGAGAAAAATGAGTCTGTCTGCTCCCATAAAGATGCACAGCCTTGTGTGGCTTATAGTCTACGTGCAGCGCTCCACCTAGTGCGGCCAGTTTGGCTACATTGTGGGCGTCCATCTTTCCCCTCCTGGCTGCTTCGCTAGCTGAGGGAGCAAAGGATCCCTTCTACTCTGTTCCACAAGGTTGCTCTGAGTAGGAATTGCCTTGAGAGCAGGGAGTAATGGAACTGCCACATTAATCAGTGGTAATGTCATTCCAGTCACATTGCATGGCATGGCAACACAGTCCTTCACAGGCTGAGAGGTGCTAGCAGCTCTGCAGTAAAACCACCACAATTACTCTAGCGTATAGCCTGTTCACTTTCAGCACTTCTTCAATGCAAAGAGAGTATTATGGCCAACTTACCCAGCAGATTAAATTAGTATTTACCGGATTCATGGATGCTGACAGGCATTGTGAAATTTTTAAGCATTTATTTAGTCAAAGCTGGATGTTTCCCTAGTATCCTGTTGTGTCAGCACTGACCAAAGCCATTTACTCTATCCACCCTGTTTAACAGACTCAGTGGGAACCAAGACCCTTGTAAAGGAGCTTTCTTGCATCAAGATGGAAATTGGCAGCAGAGGTCTAGCTAAAGCCTGGCAGGCATGCCATGTGCTCTGGGCACCACTGAGCAGCTTCTAGGAACCATCACAGTTTTTGTCTTAGCTGTAGGAGATCACTTAGCCAGTTCAGACTAATATTTTGGAAGGAGATCTGGTGGCACCTCGGGTTAAACCTTAGGTTGCTTGTTGCAAGCTTGGTTCTTCAAACCCAGCAGCCACCTTGTGGGAGAAAAAGGAGGCTGCCTTATCCTATAAAGATGTATAGGAGCCCCTCACAAGGAAGACTCTTCCACCCTCCCCATGGGACAGAAAGGCAAGGGGTTTTTTGGTGGGATGGTCCAAGCAGACTGTGATTTTGCTCTGTGGATGTAGGGAGAGAAGAAAGTGGGTGGTGGTGGTGGGGGGGGGGGCGGGGGGAGAGCTCTTGCACACATCATAAACCCATTCTCATCTGTGAAAACAAGGACAATGCAGTTGTAATGTTCATGCGTGGCCTAATTTGTGTGAAATAAGAGACGGATATGTTCAACGCGTACTTTTGAGCAGATGTCACTGTACAGCTTTCTAAAGGATAGCTGTCAGATGTTTGGACAGGGACATCATTTGAGGGTTTGCCATGGGTGCTAATCTGTTGACACACCTCTGGTGGACAGAACTTTGAAGAGACCAAGAGAAGCATCATGTTGCTTATATTCTACTTGCATTGCTCAACCTAGTGTGGTCGGTTTGGCTACATTGTGGGAGTCCATCTTTCCTCTCCTGGCTGTTTCCCTCGCTGAGGGAGCACCCTCACTTTTGACTGCAGATCAGAACACTTTGGGCCTTGACTTTGACCTCATCCAGTGGACTTGCCCTTCATCTCTTAGCACATGCCTGCAGCTAATTGTTTGCCCTCAGCCTCCTCAGTGGGCGGTCCGTCTGAGGGGAGGAAAGAGGGGTGAGGAGGAAATGGCTTGAGCTTTCGGACAGCTCTGCCATTCTCAGTCTCCAGTAACAGAAAAGCCAGAGCACAGCTTCTTAGCTGTGTCAACGCTGGCACAAAGCCAATCCCATTATGAAACCTCCGTGCCCCACCTGTAAACAGGAAGGGGCTTTCTTCAGAGGGTTGTACGAGGATTGATGAGATCCTTCAGTGCATGCGACATGGGCATTAAACGGCCATCTCCTGGGTTAGTTTCACCGGGGTGGTAACTCAAGGTGACACTCTGGGCCTCTTGTCCAGCAGAGCATACAGAATCCTAGGTAATATTTACTATCAGGTTTAATCATGGTTTTAATATTATCACTTTTAATATAGTCATAAGTTGCTGATGGGTAATGTTTCTTAGATTCTATGAAAACTAATAAAATTGTCTTAACATTTCTCCATACCTTATGAGTACTACATATCATATTTTTCAGACCATTAGATGCACCTGACCATCAGACCCACCCAGTTTTTTTGTTTTGTTTTTTGGGGGGCATCACTGCCTCTGGTGGTCATGGGAGCTACCCAGCGCTGCTCCTGAGAGCCGCCACTGGATTTGAACCGCCAAGCCCATGGCCTGCAGTCCCGCACTCAACCGCTTATACCATCAGGGCTCAGCCCCTCACCCAGTTTTTGGAGCAGGAAAACTAGAAAAAATATATACTGAACCAAATAATATCAATATGTTAAAATGTTCTGGGGCACCACACCTTCGGGCCCTAAGATGCACCCTTGTTTCCCCCCCACTTTGAAAGGGAAAAGGTGTGTCTTATGGTCCGAAAAATTCGGTACATTATTAGTTAATTATTAGTAACAGAGTGAAAGCCTTGTCGTAGTTTTCCATGTCTTTTCCTCTCATCATGACTTCATTCTTTAGAAAGATTGTTGCTCTCAATTTGCAAAACTACTTTCCACAAGACTAGAACTCTGAGCAACATGAGTGACTTGGAAAACAGCGACACAACCCACAGCAAGCGCCAGTGAGGAGCAGGGGCGACACGTGGGTGATTTGAAGCGTCATCGCAATTGGCGAATCACGACAGCCACGAGAACATGAGAGGGTTCAAGAGGTAAATCCGCCTTGAGTTTTAGCCCAGTAGATAGATTGAGGCGTATAAACTGCGTTTACAAGAAATGTTTGGGTTGTTTTTACTAACGACAGGCATATTTCATGGAAGGGGATACCTTTTATTGGAAGCCTGCCCGAACATTTTCTAGAGAGCCATCTCAGCGTCACCCCCTCTGCCGGGGCTGCCACTTAGCGTCTGCACCCCTCCCCCTGGGTGCTGCGGAGTTTTTCCTCTTCCCTAAGCGCAGGGTCACTGCTGGCTGAGATCGGTGACCCGGGAGCAGGAGCAGGACCTTATGGGAGCAGGAGGCAAAGGCAGGTGACAGGTGGTGACCTAGGAGGAGGAGGAGGAAAGGGAGACATCGAAGTGGCAGGAGTTTGAGAGCCGATGGAAGAGATGAAAGGGCACGTGCACTGCGGCCGAATGCAGGTTCAAGGCGAGCCCTCTGTCGGACGCTGGCACCTTCTGTGGGTCCCGCGTGCGCGGAGCTGTTTTGTCTCATAGGCGCATGGTGGAACCGACATGTTCTGATCACAGATCAATCCAAACAGAACTGCTTGTTTCCTAGAACTTCCTCCAGAATGTCTCCTAACGTCTTGATCCCCGATCAAGGGATTGCTACCCACCTCCCCGCCTTCCCAGGTGAGAAACCTCAGAGTCCTGACTGTGCTTGGCCCTCGCGCAGTTCCCTGTGCCCTAACTCAGACCCCTCTGCCCGCAGATCAATGCGACACGAAGGCCATTCAGCCAGGGCTTACTCACTGTAGTTTCTGAAAGAGCAATAACTCCTGCTGAGCTCCGGTGGCCTAGTGGTTGAGTGCGGGACTGCAGCCCACAGGCTTGGTGGTTCAAATCCAGCAGCGGATCTCTAGGAGCAAGGCTGGGTAGCTCCCACGTCCACCAGAGGGCAGTGATGCCCCCCCCCCCCAAAAAAAAATCACACAGCACAGGCTTGGCCTCCCGGGTGAGCTCCACTCAGGCTGCCCAGAGCACACACCCTGTCCCATAGGGCACCAGAAACCCAAGAGGAGGCCATGGTCAAAGCCAGAACCCAGCACTGAAGCGGGGACAGCCATGCTTACACTCACTGCAAGGTGGGCCTAAGCCACAGGCTGATGGTCCAATTGCCCTTCTTTCTGCACTGTTCCTCTGTTGTCCTCCTAAGTCCTTGGGCTAACCCTGCCCAAGCTTTTGGGGATTCTGGGAGATCTTTCCTTAGGGTCTGATGTCTTCGGAGAAGAAGATGCAGAAGGTGTCACAATAAAAGAAGTTTGGGCTGAGCCCCGGTGGCGTAGTGGTTGTGCACGGGACTGTGGTCCACTGGGATGGAGGTTCGATTCCAGCTCCATGGAGCAAAGGCTGGGCCTCCTACTCCCACACCTGAGGGCAGTGATGCCAACAACAACAACAACAGAAGTTTGAAGAGCTTCCCCCAAGACTGGCAACTCAAAAGATTTTCAAGGATTTTACAAGAAATAAAGACTCACACACCCTTATAGCAATCTACTCCCCAACCCCACCGTGCCCAGCTATGCATATGTGGACAGAGGCTAGACTCAGAGGTAGACATGCTTTCTTTAAGGACCAGCCTGACTTGGGAATGGACTGGGCTCCAGCAATGACCCCCAAGGGACTGAGGCTCAAGGCCCAGCCCTACCTTTCTGGACATGAAAGGTATCCCATTGTCCCTTGTGTGACCCTCATAAGGGAGGCGGGACTCCAAACATGACTGAGACGGATCGTCTCACCACTAACCGTTTGTGTAATGCGACCAAAAATTCAGAATAGGACCCAATCCACAGTTCAGAGTAAAAGCACTCTGTATATATAAGATTTCAATAAAACTCATCACCTTCCTATGACGTTGGTATTTTGGTCTCCCCCCTCCCCTCCCCCACCCCCTCCACACACACACAGATTATGTTAGACTTCTCTGGGGGAGTATTCTTTGGTCCTTGGCTCCACATGAGAATTCACATCAAAGACTGGTTCATGGTCCAAGTGAGTTTTAAGAAAGGTAAAAGAAGCTTTAGGCTTACACAGGCACCTCAGGGCACTTCACACCTGCACGTGGAGGCCCCGAGGTCAGAGGAGATCATTGCCTGACCTCCCCAAAGCAACTTGAGAAGCAGAAGGATTCTGGCTGGAGGGGAGCTGTATGATCCTGGTGGACCCCATTGGCTGAATTGAATTCACCTGGCCCAGATGAGCTGACCCGGGTATAATGGCCCACCTAGGTGCACCACCCCTTCCTGGCTGGAAACCCGAACCTCTGAGAATGTGCCATGGACGCCGCAGTCCCTATCCTAGCTACCGAACAGATACAGAGACTTAAAAGGGTGGTGGTCATGCACAGCTGTGAAGGCACAGCAAACTTTGCATTCAGGTCTGTCTTCATACTGTCCCTGGGAATGAGCCCTCCTCTGAGGGTTTGCCTTCTCCCACCCCAACACTCTAACTTTGACCAATGATTGGCTTTGTCCAAGGACTTGGCTTTTTTGGACTTCAATTCCCCCTGTCATCGAGTTGATTCTGACTTGTAGTGACCCTAAATAGGGCTTCCATAACTGTAAACCTTGTGGGGAACAGATAGCCTCATCTTTCATCTTCCGTGGGGCTGGTGGATTTGACCTACCAACCTGCTGTTAGCTAGCTACCCAACACAGAGCCCTCAGCTACCACCCTTTGACTTGTTCTAAAACCAAAGAAGCAAACCCAGTGCGAGTCGATTCTGACGCAGCATGACCCTGTCAGACAAAGTGGAACTGCTCCCTCTGGCTTTCCCAGACTTTCCAAATATGGATGCATTTAATTTTAAACAGTTTTATTGACATATAACTAACATATACAATTCAGTTGTTCTCCCCCCCCATATATTTGAAGTGAGCTTGATATTAATAAAGAGTCCAAGTCCATTTCAGCTCTACTTTCTCTCCTTGTCTTAGCCACTCAGACTAATGTTTAGATCTGAGGAGGGAGGTGGGAGGAACCAAACAAAGGTTTAAAATCTATTTATCCATTCCTGTTAAATCCTACTTGGATTTCCTAGCGTATCCCCCTCCACCCCATCCTTCACCTCACCCTGTTCCCACACCTGTCCCTGGCCTCCTTGTTGTCATCAAAGCCTTGTCTATTGGTGTATAAACCACATTTCTTCCTTTTATAACAATGGTGATGTTAAATATTACTCTTTGCAAGACCGACTGAGTTTGCTAAGTACACTGTTATCTAATTGTTCCCATGCCTTGCAGTGCCTAAGAGCGTTATCGGTGTTTTTATTTTAATGCATGCAATTCCGTCATAAGAGTGTACAGAGTTTGTTTATCCCATTCCTCTAGAGTTGGGGTTTTTGGTTGTTTCCGGGTTTTTGCAATTGTGGAAATTCCTGCAGTAGACTTAGGTGTGCATGTGTCTGTCCGTGTCATATTTCCTTAGGGCATACACTCAGTAGAGAGATGGCTAGATACACTTGGATTTACATTTGCTGAAGGAAATCCCACACTGATTTCCATCATGGTTGTACAACAGATGAAGGGCTGTGCCT
Source organism: Nesogale talazaci (assembly GCA_004026705.1). NCBI lineage: Eukaryota > Metazoa > Chordata > Mammalia > Afrosoricida > Tenrecidae > Nesogale > Nesogale talazaci. The sequence goes on along the minus strand of PVJH01011821.1, from coordinate 35,455 downwards.
CCATCACCACCATCAGTGTTCGGACACTTTCTTCCCTCTGGTACTCTTTGTTAGCTCTCCATCCCCCCACCCCTCTACTCCCCCTGCAAAGCCCCTCAAGAACAACTCACTGCCATCGAGTTAATCCCAACTCTCAGTGACCCTGGAGCAGTGGTCCTCCACCCTTTCCTACACTTCCTCATGTGGTGGTGACCCCCCCCCCACACCCACAAAATTATTTTCGTTGCTTCTTCATCACTGGCACTTTGCTGCTGTTTTGAATCCGGCGACCCCCGTGAAAGAGGTGGCGCTCTGCAGGTTGAGAACCGCTGCCTTATATGACTGGGGTGGGAACGTGTGTCCCCCCTCCCCCCACTCGGGTTTTGGAGACTGTAATTCTATCTAGGAATAGAAAGCCCCGCTTTTCTCTCACGCTGCCTCCAGGTGGTGGTTTTGAACCGCTGTCAGTGTGGTTAGCAGGCCAATGGGTAACCACTGCACCACTGACAGCTCCTGTCATGTCCCCTCCCACCTTAGAAACTACTCATCCAGTTACTGTCGCTGTGGATTTACCCACCCTGGCTCTCAGACAGAGATTAGCACACAAAACAAACACAGGGCACACGGTCTCCTCCTTTCCCGGCTGAGTGGCTGGGGGGCTCCAACTTGCGGTCTGCAGCCCAGTGCGTAACCCAGGAGGCCCGGGTCAGTCCCAGGAGCTCCCAGCTCCTCGCGGACACGCCTGCTCACTTGCGCCCCCTGCGCGCCCCTGGATTCCCTGCTGCTGTCCTGAGGGCAAGGAGACAGTGCAGGGCGCTTTGTGCATGTCCCACAGGCCTTTGCTCTCAATGATGCAGGGCAGTCACATCTAGGCTGTTATTAAAAACTTAAATAAAGGCGCAGGGGGTGGGGAGAAAGACAGGGAAAGAAACACCTACAAGAGACTCCTTTGTAACAGCTGGGTAGCCCGAACAGAAAAGCCTTTGATAAGACTCTCTGGGAGAGCTTTCCTATTTCCCCTCTCTCACTCCCACTGTACAGATGGCAGCAGGTCAACCCTGAAACAAGATGACCTCTCCCACCAGCATCAATAAAGCACTAATCCTGCAGGAAGGAAGTTGGGTCTGGTTTCCACTGTTGCTATTTAAACAAGAGCAGAAAAAAAAAAAAACCGGGTCTTTGTTTCACGGGACTGCTCTTCCAGTGGTTCTACCGCACGGTAGTTAGCTTTGGCACACGAAAGACCTCGCGGTTCTGAAGACAAAGGGGCTTATTTCACAGGCGATTCCGCTCCCCAGGCCGGGGCGCGGGTGACGTTCCGCCAGGGCGCCACTGGGCGGCGCTGAAGGAGACCAGATTCCCGACAGGAGCCTGTGGTCCCCCGGGTCTGCGGCCAAGCACCATCCCAGCGGCAAAGAGAAGACGGGCTTCCGAAGCAAGGGGCGTGCGGCCCGACCCTCTCCGACTCTTCCTGCACCAAGAAGGAATAAGTGCATATTTCTCCAGGATGGTTTTAGGGGGAACGCGCTATTGGATTGTCCTGGTGGCGCAAGAGGTAACGCTTTGGACGGCTAACTGCGTGCAAGGTGAGCGGTTCTAAACCAGCAGCGGCTCCCGGTGAGAGAGAGGAAGCTTTCAACGCACAGAAAGCGGTACAGCCATGGGAACCCAGAAGGAACGTCCTAGCCTGTCCAACAGGGTCGCCTCTGAGGCAGAATCGATCCGAGGGCAGTGCCTTGGGTTGGAGTTTTGATGATCTGAGGATAAATGCAACTGCGTGACGACTTAGCAGGAAGGCAAGTGGCCAGGCTCTTCCTGGTCCGACCTCGTTTTTTAAAAATTCTTTTACAGAATGCCCTCCCAGCGGGATGATGCCCCGCCCTCCTGGCTCCACTTCAAACATCTCCACAGCATCACCTGTGTGGTCTTAGGGGCCAGTCCCACTCCTCCTCCTCCCTGGGGACCAGGCTTTAGCTGCCTGAGGGAGGAGGAGAAGGAAGAAGGGAGGAGAAGAAGAAAAGTGCCAAGGAAGACCTACACTTTCCCCATTAGCTACTGATCACCTCTCTGCCTCTCTTCTTTCTTTCTCATCCATATGTTGGGACTGAAGAGCCATTGCTTCTTCCTCCCTCATTTCCTCATATGCACCCCAAAGTCGCTCTGTCCCCTCATGGCCACTCAAACTACCTCCGCTCATATCCCCCAATCCAGGGGACTCCTGTCTTTTTTGTCTTGCATGGTTCTTTTGTTATATTTGATATGAAGGCTCTGCTCCCACTCCTGATACCCTTCCTCCCCTGCCCCTGGGACATTCCCGTCCCCCTGATTTCCTCCTGGATCCCACCCCTCCTGAGTTCCATCTGGCATCCATTTCTTAAGACGCACAGGATGGTAGGTGTAGAAGGAAGGTCACAAAAGACCCTGTGTTAGTCTGAGTGGACTAGAGAAACAAATTCATAGACACTCAAATGTGCATAAGAAAGAGCTTTCTATCAAAGAGCAATTGGACACTAAGAAAACATCCCAGCCCAGTCTAGATCAAGTCCATAAGTCGATATTACCCCACAAGTCAAAACTAGCCCATAAATTCCTCTTTAGACTCACTCAGCCATGCAGTGATGCTGAGTAGAGGAAGATCACAGACCAGCGGGTAGAGAGTCTTATGGATCCAGTGGTAGTGGAAGCACCTTAGTGTTGGCATGGGTTTCTATGTGGCTTCTCCAGCTCGAAGGCTCTGGCTGCCATCAACCTAGCTTCATGTGGCTTTGTCAACAGGAATGCCTTGCAGGGAGTCTATCTTGTGTCCTGCCCTCCGGAGAGCTATTTATCTTGTTAGCACCTCCAAATGTGACCTGACTAATACACTAAATTCCACCTCCTCACTCTTAACAGTCTCAAGTTGATAACAGATATGTAACTGCCACAGGCCCCAGAGGGAGGGGGGAGAACTTGGGCTTTGGAGATAAGAAGACTGGGGTTCTTGATCTTTATTTATTTTTAGTAAGTTAGTGTGGTGTAGGCCACATTCCCAGGGATTGTTTACCAGAGTCAAAAGATAGCCGTAGAAGGTCATGGAAGAGCAGGCTGGGAAGCATGTATGAAAAACATGCAATACTGGGCTAGCGTTTGGGCCCAATCTCAGGGATCCTGAGAGTGTGCGACTGGCCAGAAGCCCACTCTCAGGGAAGAATGAACTCTTGGTGCTGTGATCAGCACCAAGCCTAAAACTGAATCCACGTGGCCAAGTTGGACAGGGATCAGAGGGCGGGGGAGGGTGCAGCTCTGCTCCAGGCGGCATCTACTATATACTGGGGCAGCGCAGCTGATGATTGGAGGGTCCACTCCCAAGATGAACCTCTTTGTGTGGGGACATTGAAGTTGGCTGTTGGCAGGGAGAGGAGTCCTGGTGGCATCGTGGGTACCCGCGGGGATGTGATCTGCCAGATCAGCTGATTGAAACCCCCAGTCACTTTCCAGTCCTGTTAAGAGGACCAGGGCCAGTTCTCTCCTGCCGTATGGGGCCAGCGGGAGTCAGAATTGACTAATGGCAGGGAGTAGGCTGGTGGCTCATTTGAGCATAAAGGCCAGGGACCTTGGTGTCTGTCCACACAGACGACTGGTGCTTTTCTCAGGATGGATGTTGGGTTGAGAGAGTGAGAACCCCAAAAGGCAAGGAGTTGTCTTCGTTGATTGATTTGCTTCAGGCCTCCTATGCAAGAGGAAGAGGTACAGACCTCCGCTCCTGATTAGGAACCAACCATGTCAAAGACTTCGGGCCAACGCAGTGGGACATCACCTTCACCGTTCTCCGTCCCATCCTCCTCACAGTTAGCTCTGGAGCCTCCTCCTCCCGGGTGAGCCGTGGGGGTCGTCACTGGAGCTGAGTCCTGTCAGTTATGACTGTCCCTTACACCCTCTTTATTTCTCTACTTCCTTTCAGTCCTGGCCAGTCTTTCAGAGAAAGAAAGTCGTTTGGAATGTGCCTCACTGCCCTTTCCAGGCCGAGCCCAGTGCCTCCCTCTGGCGACAGTGAAAGTGATCGGAACTGCTGGAGTTCCTGAGTCTCCTTCTGAGAAATCTTAGGCCCTGGGTGGCCTGCTTTCCAAGTTCAAAGGAGAATGCCAGCGGCCATTGTGATCGCTCCCCCTGGGAGGTTATTATGATAGGAATGGCTTTGCACCTGCCTCTTCTTGTTCCTCCATTGTGTTTCAGAGGTAACAGAAACCTGCGGGCAAAAGGCTGAGCCAGACCAGGATTTTTTTCTCCGAGGTTGGTGACAAGGAAGTCAAGCATTTTGGCAACTAAGGTGGACATCTGGGAAACAGGTCTTCAACCAGAGCCACTAACTTGCCTTCCAGCGCTGCCAGGCAGTCAGGGGCATGGTAAACCTGGCTCCCTCTGCAGCCAGACCGATTGTGAGCCCCTGACCTCAGGTCACAGTGCACCTCCCACAGCTGGACGACAACGGCAGGAATGATACTAGTTCGTGGAGTGACGCCTTCCAATTATGGAGGTGACAAAGGACATAAATATCCCGAGGCCAGGGGGCCTGGAGGTGAGTGTGGCACAGCGCCAATGACTGCAGTGACCTTTTTAACTGCCAGTTTTAGGTACGTTTACCTGATAGGAACTTCTTCCTTTTGCAAGCATTGAAGTCATTTCCTTTTCAGGAAGGCACATCCCCATCTGCCCCCAGTAATACCAGGAGCTCAGAAGGACACCCACCGGGTGCGATTTACAGAGCACAGTGAACACGGTGAGCATTTGTCTTAAAAGACTCTCCACCCCAGTGGGACGAGCCTAGGGATGTCAGTAGAAGCGACAAGTCAGTTAAGCATTCAGGAAAGGCTCCCTGGGGATCCAGTCCATCTCTGTCACAAAGGCTCCCAATCCCCACCCCCCTCCCATGACCTTGTGAATAGTCTGTCTGCTGTGAGGGACTCCACTTCCTCAGAACATTCTTGGCTTGGAGGATTCGGGAAGTGATGTGGAGATTCTCAGGGAGACAAGGGCACTTTGAGGAACAAAGAGGAAGGGAGAGGAGGGTCACAGAGGGAAGAAACTGTGTGAATGGATGAGGGGGCTGAGGCATCCGAAGATCCCAGGTTTCAGAGCCAGAGGGGCTTGTGTTCTGCTCGGGACTCCAATTTTCCCAAATTCTAAAGCGAAACAAAATCTACTGGCAATCAGTCTGATAGTGGCCCATAAAGGATTCCCAAAACTACAAATCTTCACAGAAAGCCTCATCTTTCTTCAGAGGGATACTGGGTGAGCTTGAACTGCTGGCCCTGTGGTTAGAAGCCCAGCATGTAACCCCCTACACCACAAGGGGTCCTGTATTGGACACACAAACCAAAAAACCCACTTGCTGTCATGGAGTCTTTGACTCCGCTCAGTAACTCTGTAGGCCTCCCAGGGACTTGGTGGGTCATGGGCTGGGCTGTGAAGTGCAAGGTCAACAGTTGGAAACCACCAGATCAGGCTTTCTACTGCCTCAAAGAATGAGAGTCCTGGAAATCCACAGGGCCAGTTCTACCCTGCCCTTCAGGGTTGCCATGAGGATTGGGCACATAGAGGAAAGTACTTTTGGAAAAAGCAATGATAACTAAGTCAAAGCCAAACCCGCTTCCACTGGGTCGTTTCCAAACCCACAGTGATGACCAACTTTGGGGAAACGCGATGGACACGTGCTCTGGAAGTGGGACAGTGGGGAGCGGAGATGCCTCTGGAGAGCAGTGGCTGCAAAAAGCCAGGTGAAAAATGCCCTCCTGGAGTTGCCTTAATTTACACATCCGCAAAGATTTAAAAAGTTGAGCATTCTTTTTTTTCATGGCTTATTGTCCATTTTTAGTTTCTTCTTTGTGAGATGCCTGCTCATGTCTTTGGTCATGAAACGGTTTCTGAAATATCAGTAACCTCAGCTGTTCTAAACCATAATTTCACAACTTCTTTTGTTGTTGCAGATTTTAACTTTTATGTTACTTGATACTTAAATTGATTTTTTTAATCTTTTATTTGCTCAAGCCTGTCAACTTTCTCCTTCCCATTTTGGGTGGTTTTGTATGATGCCTAGGAAAAGTTTCTTCTTCTCAATCACTCTAAAGTCACGTGTCCATGTTTTCGGTCAAGCACATCTCAGATTGGACTGTTCATGTCTGGGTCCTGGGCCTGTGAAATTGGGCAGGAAGAGTATAGAGAAGGCACTTGCCGAGCCTGGGGGCTGGACAGCACACAATGGCCTCCAGCTTCTGATCTGCTTTCTGTGTGCACCTGGGCCAGTCGCTCACCTATCTGGGCTTCTCCATTTTTGTATTTGCAATTCCCTGGGTAGTGCAGGAGCACCTTAGTGCTGTTGTAGACTCTGTTTTTGGCTGATAAGCACAAGGTCAGTGTATTAGTCTGGATGAAATAAAGAAACAAATCTAGGGACACTCATGTATGAGAGTTATATATACAAAGTCAATGGAATATTGAGGAAACATCCTAGCCTAGTCCAGCTTATGTTCATAAATCCAATATTAGTCCACATGCCTGACACCAATCTATAAATTCCTCTTCAGATTCATGCAACAAATGCAATGATGCTGAAGGCAGGATGATCACAGGCCAGTGGGTGGAAAGTCTTGTGGATTCAGTGGCAGTGTAAGCATCTCAGCTCTGGCAGGGGTCTCCACACTCTGGGGCTCTGTCATCAGCTGCAATGTCTCCCAGGGAATGAGGAGAGAGAGAGAGAGAGAGAGAGAGAGAGAGAGAGAGAGAGAGAGAGAGAGACTCCTGTCTCCAAGGAGGAATGCTAGAGATCCCAGAATCCTCAGGAGAAGGCCATGCCCACACATTGGCTATGACCTGATTGACAGGCTGAACTCCACCCCTTCACTTGTAATCCTCTCAAATTGACAAGAAATTACATAACTGTCTGTCAGTAGTTCAAAACCGTCAATAGTTCCACAGAAGAAAGATGAGGCTTCCTATCAGAGTAAAGTTTTACAGCCTCGGAAACTCCCAGGGCAATTCTTTCCTGTCTGATAGGTTTGCTGTGGTTGGAATCAATGAGATGGCAGTGAGGGTTGTGCAAATAGTTACCTGCTCAACTACGAACTGAAAGACAGAGGGTCGAAACCAAACTGGGGGTGTCACTGGCTTTGTCAGAGAGGCCGGCAGACGGGATCCAGAAGGTCCCAGCCTTGAAAACCTTTGGAACATTTCTGTTGTATGCACATGGGGGTACCATGGGACAGAAACAGCTCCCCAGCAACTGGGGACCCAGGGAAGAGCCCACCTCTGTGGTGCGAAGTGAGGACGAGATGAAATAATCCAGACAAGCACTCAGAACTGTGCCCTGCACCTAGTATATCACTGACATTGTTTAGATTTTACAGACGTAACATTGAGTATATGGATTCTATCAGTCACTTTGACTATCGATAACCCACTGTCTGCCTCTTTCTTAATGAGCTTCAAGAGGAAAGATGTGACTTTGGGTTTCCTTGATCCACTGTCCCAGCACTTGGCAGAGGGAAGGGTTCTTGGCAGGGGGGCAGGCTGTCCCCCTGGTGATCAGCGCTGGTGCAGTCCTGCCAGCTGCAGAGGGTGCAGCTGCTGCCTGGAGAGGAGACACCTTAAAGGCTTGGGGTGCAGGTGGGGAGTAGAGAGTGGGACATTCATGTGCATCTCTTGAGTCTGTTGTGGAATCTTGTGACAATTGACTGGCATTCTGTGATGCTCCCCTTCCTGACATGATCGCTGAAGTAAAAATGGGTGCATAAGCAAATATGGTAAAGAAAACTGATGGTGCCCAGCTATCAAAAAATATAGCTTCTGGGATCTTAAAGGCTTGAAGTAAACAAGTGGCCACCTCACAGGGAAGTAACAAAGTCCACATGGAAGAAGCATACCAGCCTGTGTGATCATGAGGGGGTCTATGGGATCAGGTATCAGGCATCAGAAGACCCAAAATAAATAATCGTATCAATGCAAACAAGGGGGCTTGGAGTGGAGACCCAAAGTCAATCTGTAGACAATTGGACACCTTTTTCAGAAGAGTCACAAAGAAGGGACAAGTCACCCAGAGTGTAGTGTAGCACTGACAAAACATACAACATTCCTCTAGTTTATAAATTGTCCTTCTCCTCCCCCACCCCCCACTGCTAATATCATGACCTCAGTTCTACCTTACAAATCTGGCTAGACCAGAGTATGCACACAAGTTCAGATAAGAGCTCTTGACAGATGAATACCAGAACTGTCCCGCAAGAACTGTAATGGGAGTATCGATACCATGAGATTAGGCTGGGATTAGGCTGGGAAGGCTGGGTAGAAGGGGGAGAAAAGGGGAACCTATCACAATGATTGATGTATAACCCCCCTCAGAGGCACAAACAACAGAAACATGGGTGAAGGGAGACAGCAGAGGGTATAAGATATGAAAATAATAATAATAATGTATAATTTGTCAAGGGTTCATGAAGGTGGAATAATCAGGAGGGAGAGAAAAAAAGAGCAGTCGAAAGAAAATGTTTTGAAAATGATGATGGCAACAGATGTACAAGTGTGCTTGACATAATGATCTGGTGGGGTGGACCCCTCAGGGGCTCACAGGTCTGCCTTCACAAACATCCCCATCTATCATGGTGGCCCTGAGTGGTCAGCCATGTTGCTTCCCCTAAGCACACCTGTATTTGAAGGCTGAAAATGATCCCCTTGTCTTCACAGGGGTAGGTCTTCCAACTTCAGTAGGTGATAGGCCTGTTTCTCTGTGGGGGGTCCTGGGGGCCCTGCTGGGTCAAGTTGGACTGCTAACGGAGAAGTCTGACGTTCAGGGTGCTGTGTAGGAAACTCCTGAGACTGGCTGGCTCTTCATGTAGCACCTACAGCCTTTGTGGGGTCGACAGGAGTCAGAATGGACTTTATGGCAGGGGTTGGTTTGGGACTTTTTAATAACTGCCATGCCCTTCCCCACCTAGTTTTTGAAGTCAGGGTTTGTTTTTTTTCTTCTCAGAACCCTGTTGTGCCAACTGCTGAACTTTCTTGTGTCTGTCTGGATTGACTAGAGAAGCACATTTATAGACATTCAGTTGTGTGTAAGAGAGAATTGTCTATCCAAGAGCAATTATACATTAAGAAAGCATTCCAGCCCAATCCAGATGTAGTCTGTAAGTCTGATATTACCCCATATGTCGACACTAGTCCATAAATTCCTTTTTAGACTGATGTAGCCAGGCAATGACACTGAATGCAGGAAGAACACAGGCCAGTGAATGGAAGATCTTGTGGATCCAGTGGCAGTAGAAGCAACTCAGCACTGGCAGGGGTCTCCTCTCCACTTGGCTCCTTTAGCTTCAGGGTGCTAGTGCAGCTCCATCTATCTTGTCTGCAGGAATGTCTTGCAGGGAGTGAATGTCAGCCTGTCCCACTCCAAAGAGTTATTTATCTCCTTAGCAGCTCCAAACAAGGTCATCTAGCGCCAACTGGATTGACAGGCTTAACTGCACCCCTTTACTCTTATGTCTCAAGTTGACAACAGATTATGTAACCACCACAATTCTTGAAGGCAGAAGTCACATCTAATTTGTTTTAGTATATGAAAAAGTTACCTTGTTTTCATAGTTATGCTTGTAGCAGCAAAACCACATGTAGCATGGATCTTAGTAATCCCAAGTTGCTGGAATGTAACTACCACAAATGGCTGCCTTCAAAGAACAGCTCTTTGTACACAGATTGGCGTGCTGGGAGTATCGGCCTTTCTCTAGAGTGTGTCCCAGTAACCCTTGATCTACAGGTGACCCTCACGGCTGTCTTCCCCTGTGTGTGCAAATCTCTGCATCTAAGCTGCTCATTTCATAAGTGAGGCGTGACTAGACAGAGAACCCACTTTACTCAAGGATCATTGAATTAGCATCATAAAGCAACCCTCTTTTCAAACAGGATCCATCACAGGGAAAGGTGATGAGGTCCACCTCATCCATGTGGTTACACAATTTGATCCATAACAAGACTTGGCCTTGAGATCTCTTGTTTGTTTTCCTGATGATGCTGAATTAAGAACTAATTCCCCAGCCCAATTTCATCATCTCCAGAATATTCCTTTTACTCCAATAGCTTATACCTTTCCTATCCCATCCAGTCTATTCTTAGATGTCTCCTCACAAGGAAGCCAAATATTGTAAGGACTCTCATTGAAAATTCTGAACCACTAAGATTCTCCAACATATTTTGGCTTCCAAGGCCTTTAAGTGATCATGTATCTTGTCCTGCTTGTGAACATAATGAGAAGAGTCCACTCAGAAAGACAGGAAGAAGGCCCAAAGCCCATGCTTTGATCAGTCCCAGAAAGAGGGTAGTACCTTTGATAAATCCTCTTAGGGTCCCTGGCTCTTCTGGCAAGAGCCTTCCTTGCTTGTCTGCATGTAGCTGGGGAAAAGAGCAGGTTGTGAGAATAGTAGGACATCATTTCACCAACTGATTTCAACATTGTAAATAAAGTAAGCCTGTGGTAAGAATATGGAATCATATACTTCACAATCAAACATAACTATCAGCTTCATTCTTGAGGAATTTCATCTATAAGATGAGACTTGATTAGGCATCAGAGGAAAGAGATAACCTCGGAGAAAAACCTTGGGAAATGTGGAAATAAAAAGAGAAAGGAAGTGGGATGGAGTCGGCTTCTTTAATTGGAAGCAATTTCCTCAGAACCAATTTAGCCTGTGCTGCAGTTAACTCTTGGCCCTAAAGGAGACACGGATCGATTGCCAGGCTCCCTTCTCACCACTTGTTCTCTGAAACCCCAGGCTATCACGGGTCTGTGATGTGGCCTCATCAAAAAGCACTGCTCTTCTGCCCCATGCGGCTAGCTTGATTCGTAAAATGCCCTGGCCCTAGTGATAGTTTCAAAGGACGGTTCTTATTTGAACAAAAGGTTCAGATTATATCATCTATGTTACTGCTTCATATATAATTATATCTTCAAATCTAATGCTTCCTCAGAATTTTCCATTTGCTATTATCATTGTTATTTTAAATGTTATTTCCTGCTGCAGAACTATAAACAAAATAATATAAACCACCTGACTCTTAAGTTTAAAGATGGCTAACTGGTAACCCAAGAAACATTTCTTTACTTGTGTCTTGTTTATTTGTTGGTCTGTATAGTTTTTTGCTTTGATTTTTGCAGTTTTCAAACTTTTTCATAAGAATTAGGATTTCTTTCTTGTCTTGAAAAATTGGTAGATCTTACATCATGAATCTTCATCCCAAGTAATGGTAATAAGCAGCAGCAAAGTCCTTGCTGTCCCCGTGAGAGAGCGCAGTTTGTCTGTTAGTCACAAGCCTCCTCATTCCCTCTTGCCTCCTTAACGTAACATGTCCATTCTGCTGTGTAAGTGGGCTGTGGCTTATCATTTATTAGATTTCACCGAGCTAGTTGTTTTTCAGTCATTGTTCCCTTGGTAAACATGCCTTTTTGTTAATTTTTCAGATAATTATGAACTGTAAAAGAGAGTAGGGGTTAAAGGAGATAGACAGTGAAACTCAGCTTACTACTATTAAAAATTGAATCTGTAACATGGGAGTCATTTTCAAAGTTGCATGTTTATTACTTTTATATTTTCAAGCTCCATACATGTCCTCTCTCCTATGTTTCACACTGGCATTATATACTCGACCATGACTGTGTGTTGAATTCTAATGACCTGCCTACAAGCACTGAGGGATAGAGAAAAAAGCAAAACAAAGCTTGTGAATGGGTTGAGAACAAAATAATGTGGGCATCGTTTGTGCCTTTGAAGAATCTATATTTATGGTCAAGAGCTATGTTTTTTTTTATTGTCATCTTGAAATGTATCTTGGTTTTGTGATCCCACATAGCTGTAGTGTTATACTTGAGTCAAAATTCTCTATGTAATCCTTCCTTCCTTACGGTGCTTTATAAAGGAGCAGGTACAATAAAGACATTCAAAAGTCTTAGTTATTCATGGCCTTGCTCCCAAACCAAGGACCCAAGAGACCCTGAAATTTCACATCAGCCATTTGGAACATGAACCTTAAACCTCCCTCTCACCTTGGAAAACAGTACTTTTGCTACCTGGTGCCCCTTCTAAGACACAAGTGAGTCCTGTTGAAATACATATGAGTCCCCAATAAAGTGTTTTTTTTTTTTAAAAGAGAAGAAAGAAATACTATACCGGGCCCTGACATTGACCACAGGGAATGCTCAAGTGGGCCATGGCGGAAAAATAAACATGTATATATTAGGAGTTGTGTGGGAGGCAAACTAACAAATCACTTTATCTGTTCTTGCAAGAGTTCAAGGAGGCTGCACGTGTCCGAGGGCTTTGTTTTTGTGTTCTCTGTGCCTTCCCTCTTGCTTTGAGAGGGAGGAAAGCTAGGGACTTGTTAGGACTGAGTGAAGCATCAGTGATTAGCTCATGAAAAGTCAGCAGGAAGGCATGCCATGCACTGCATTTAGATGTACAAAGAATAAGTTCAATGGGTCGATGAAAAAGGATACCTTCCTGGTTGGGAGTTTCCCCATGTTTCCCACCTAGAGTCTCTCCCCTCTGAGAGAGGACTCTTTTGCCTTTAGGATGAGAGTGATTGCTGGAAACCTCAGGCTTTGGATAGAACATGCTCACTGCACTCATTTGCCTGTGGGAAGTCGTTTTTGCTTCCTTCCCCCCCACAACTACTCATTCATAGAGCTGGCCTCTGGGGCTCATGGAAAAGGGTGTGGTTAGGAGGGTCACAATGAAGAGATGAGCCAGTCAGGGCATAGTAGAGCACCAATGGAACGCATAACTTTCTTCTAACTCTTTAATGATTCTGCCCTCCACTATCATGATGCCAATTCTACCTTACATATCCGGCTAGACCAGAGCATGTGCACTGGTACAGATAAGAGTTGCAACTCAGGGAATCCAGGACAGAGAAACCCCTCAGGACCAATAATGACAGTAGCCATAGCAGGAGGGGAAGAGGAAGGTGGGGGAGAGGGAACTGATCACAGTGATCTACATATAACCACCTCCGAGGGGGATACACAACATAAAAATAGGTGAAGGGAGACAGCATGAAAAAAAATTATAAATTATCAAGGATTCATGAGGGAGGGAGTGTGGGAGGGGGGGGGAAGCTAGCTGATACCAAGGGCTCAAGTAGAAAGCAAATGTTTTGAGAATGATGATGGCAGCATATGTACAAAGATGGCTGGCTGGCTGGCTGGATGAATGGATGGATGAATGGATGAATGGATGGATGGATGAATGGATGGATGGATGGATGGATGGTGATAAGAGCTATAGGAGCCCTCAGTAAAGTGATTTTCAAGAATAAAAGCCAGAAAGGTGTGTTGTTATTGACTGTCTTCCATTCTGTGTTTCCACTCATGGCATCCCTGGGCACAACTGAATAACTTGCCATCCCGCTCCGCACCAAATCCAGGATCCGTTAGAGAACTGACCTTCGGAGCCCACGGGGTTCTATGAGCTGATTTTCAGAAGTAGATGAATAGACTTGTCTTCCTAACCTATCTCCATCTGGAAGCTCCACAAAAGCCTGTTCAGCCTCATAGCAACTTACCAGCTGTGCCACGGACAGACAATTGTACTGGCCAGGAACAGAACCTGGAGCTTCTGCGTGGAAGGTGAGAATCTTTCTACTAAATCTTCATTGCCCTTAAGCTCAAAAGAGTGCTTACTCTGTGACAGGCATTGTTCTAAGTACTCTGCAGGTCTTTGCTCATTGAACACAGTGGGGGTAGGTATTACTTCCACCCCACTTCAGAGTAGGGACGTAGGCACCGAGAGTTATGTAATCTGGGCAAGGTTGTTTGGATCTTAAGTGGATGTGCAGGGTCTACAACCGGACATTGGCTCCAGAGCCTGGACCCCCATTTGGGATGTAGGGGTGGGGAATGGCAAGACCTGGCTGATTGGGGAAAGGTTTGACCCACCTCAGATAGGAATGAGGTAGGGTGCAGGGAGGGAGCCCTGGTGGTGGATGCATGTCCACCATATGGAACTTAGATTGTTCTGAAGAAGGAAGAACATCAACACATGTCTGGCCACTAGTTGACTTTTCTCTGAGGAGAATTGTCTGCCTCTCTCTTGTGCCATTTTCCTGCTGGGGATTTATTGCTTCTTGCATTTTAAAAAAAAGGGTCCATTGCTGTATAGTCGGCACATAGAAAGAGCCTAGGACTTAGTAGTTGCTCAATCAGTTGGCAACATGAAGGTAGGAAGAGAATGAATGGCTTGTCTGTCATGTTCTGGGTTTTGTGGTGGTGAGATGCTGCCAAGTCTGCTGTGGCTCAGGGTGGCTTTAGAGAGCAACAAATACGATGTGCCCAGCCCTGGTCCTGTGCTGCCCTCTGGACCTTTAGAATGCCCATGCTCATTGCTGTGCCTATTAGGGTATCTTAAGTTACGTGCATATGCATTTTATTTGTACACAGCCATGTTTATGGACTTTTGAGGGGAGGCAGTTTTCCCCATTGTTTCTGTTCTTAAAGTTAATTCCCAGCCCAAGATCATACATATATTTTTCAACTGTTTCTTAGTTTTCTTACTGTTGGATATTTTCACAGGTACTGTTTTAATTCACTTGAGGTTCATTTTCACTTTGGGTTCCATACCTCAAACCCAAATCTACTGCCAGCATGTTGGTTTCAATTCTTAATGACCTCACGTGTAGGGCTTATAAGACTTTTATTCTTTTTTTCCTTTTTTCTTTCCTGATTAAAAAAAAATAATTGTATTGGGGGCTCTTACAGCTATTACAACATTCAATACATCATCTGTATCAAGCACATTTGCACACATGTTGCCACATTCATTTCCAAACATTTTCCACTTGAGCCCAAGACTTTTAGTCTTTATGGCAGCAGACAACCTCATCTTTCTCACTTGGAGAGGTTGGTGGATTTGAACCACTGACCTTGTGATTTCTAGACCTGATGCCTAGCCCACTAGGCCACCTGCTTTCTTTATTCAAACTCCAAACTCACAACTCACTATCCTCAATTATGACTCATGAAAACTTGATAGGACAGAAAACAGGCTAGAGCTGTCCCTGTGGGTTTCTGAGATGGTAAGGATTTCTGTGAAGAGAAAGTCTAGGGCTGCTGGCTTTGCTGTTAGTGGCCCACTCTAAAACCATGATGCCACAAGGCTTCTGTACAGGGGCTATAACATGACTTCTTTCTAAGTGGATCCTCAATGTTTTGTCAGAACTGTTTATTGAATAACCCATCTTCCCTTCCACTGATTGGTCTGTCACTTTTGTGTGTGGATGTGAATTGACTTGATGACAGTGAATGAATTATCTCCTAGTACATGGCTGCCCTGCTTACTGCTTTTTAGAATGTAATGGTTGTTTTTCACAGTGGAACTACACTTCTAAACATTAATATAAAAATAATCGAGGTTTTATGTCAGTCTTCTGACCCACAAATAAGGAAGTTTGATGGGTCAATGGTTAAGGGCTCACCTAGTGATTAAAAGTTGACGGTTCAAAGCCATTCAGGGGCTCCACAAGAGAAAGATCTGGTGTATTTTCCCCTTATTGATTCCAGCCGAGAAAACCCTACCGGGTGGCTCTATGAGACTTCATGAAGTCACTGTGAGTTAGAATCAACTTGATGGTATTGAACAACTATAGTAGCACTAAGAAACTTAAACAAGTAAGAGACCCCTCTTGCTTGGTGTTGTTAGACACACTTCTCTAGAGAAACAAAACCAGGACATTTATGAAATATATACATATATCATGAAGAAGTAAACAGCTAATTAGTGCACAGAGCAGTACAGGGGATTCAGTTCAACTCATTTCCATGAGATGTTTAATATACTGGCAGGCCTTGAACTCACAAGGGCTCCTGGGTGCAAGTCAAGGAAGCAGACAGCTGAGTCTTCTGTAGGGTAATACAGGCAATCTGGCCTCAGGCAGCAAAAGCAGAGAGGGTCACCAACAGTCAGCCAGATGACAGAGTCTGATAATTCCCAGCTCAAGTGATGTACACACCAACAGGGTGATAAAGTAGGTCTCAAAGGCACCTCAGATTATAACAACATGGTTGACAGATTGGGTGTCCCACAGGTAGCATAACTAACAAGTTGAGGCAGAGAATTAGTTAAGGCAGCCACACACTGGTCTGATCATCGGAGAGCAAGAGACAGAAAGGTAAGATTCGCTGAGCCATTTATATCTTTGCCCATCAATTAAACTGCGACCTTATTAATCCCACATGTGTTTATTGGCCAGGTAGGCACAATAAACCTATCACACGTGGGTTTTCCCAAGTTGACTGTAAGTGTTGGTAAATGTATTGCTGCCTACTCCCATGGACAGTTATAGTCTTGGAAACCCACAGGGGCAGTTCCGCCCTGTCTTGTAGGGTCATTCGGAGTCAGCATGGACTCCATGGCAGGGTATTTTTCCTTTCTGAGACTTCTAGGCCTAGATCTGTTATTCCTCAAAGACAACGATCTTAAGTATCAGAGAGACTTGTCCTCTGGGTTGTCGACTGGACCTTACAGTGATGTAACTGTGCAATCCTGGTGAAGTCATTTCACGCTTTGAAAATTATACAGTTCAATTAGGTTAGCTCCTGAGTCCATTCCAGCCCCAAAATGAATAATCTAAAAATGTGTGTGAATGTTCTGTAAGGCCCCAAACATACTTCACTCTGAGATCATCCCAAGAACTTTTCAAAACTGGTATGAATTGTGGCAAAATGGCCTGAAACAAAAATAAAAGGTTCCGGCCGTGATGCTGCATCTATCCACACATAGATTCTCACAACCACTCATTCACTTTGGAATGGCAGGAGAACCCCGCCCTATCTCAGAGATAATTGACAATGGAAAACTTGTATTCTTTGTGGCAAGTCCTGTAATTTCAATGATGTATTATCTCTTCTTGTCCTAGATTTTGCTTTCCCCCACTCCATCTCCTCCTTTCATATTTTAAAAATAACTTGGTTTAAAAAATTTTTATAACTTGCTTTTCAGACAGATCACAACCTCATAAAGACACACCAGGACATTGCTCACACACTGTTCACATGCCACCTGAGATCATTCAATCCAGAGATCCAGATGGACCAGGTGTTCTGTGCCAGCAGACCTTAGGAACAGGAGGCAGAGCTGTGACTCAAGAGCAAATTGTCAACCCCTGGGCCCTGCTGTCTTCACAGCTGCCATCTTGATGGATCCTGAGCAGGAACACTCACACGAGGACACGTGCAAATATGCAGAGGAGTGCTCATACCTTCCCAGCAGCCGGTGTTCAAGAGAAAAGAAAAGACAAAGCTTTGGACTGTTTGATCTCTGAGTCAGAAGGAACACAAAAGCAGTCAGGAAGGGAATAAGTTTACCACGATTAAGGGGCCCAGAGAGGAAAGGACTCCCACTCTGAGAAGACCAGATCCATAACCACGCTTCCTGTGCCGGTGATAAACGCAAAGTGCTTGTTGGATGCCAAACCGCTCATAAGTGCTTAGCAATGGTCCTCCCTCTTACGGGGAGAGTGTCAACTGGGACACCCGGGGAGCTACTTGGCCAAGACCTAGACTGTGCAACGGACAAGGGGGAAAACAAGTTAGGGCCATAAAACTAGGACGTGTAGGAAGGAAGAAATTGGAGGGGTGGAAATGGTGGTGATGGTGAAGGAAGAGGGTTAAAGGGAAGAAAAGAAGGAAAGCAGGATGAGAGCGAGGAAGGTAAAAAGGTAAGACAAGGGTAAACGAGGATAGTCTGGTTTGGCCAGCTTCTGGGGGAAGTCAGGCAGCTGAGATGAGCTCTAATAAAGACGAATGTAAGGGCACACACCTGGAGAGAAAAAGTAATCTACAAAGATGTCAAAGGGGAGGCTGCTCTCCAGAACGAACAAGGATAAAAAAAATTGATTGTAATAGTAATGACTTACTGTAGCTAGGAGTCCACGATGCAGCGATGGCAAGGAAAGACAGGTGCCATCTCTGGCTGTGTGCCTTAAAGAATCCCTCAGAAAACAGGAGCAGTAATAGAGGTGCTTCATGAGACTTTCGTCTGGCTGTCAATGTCACAGCCAAGTGCGACTGCAGACTTGCAAAAAGGAATGCTATAAAAGGGATATAGAAATAGGGTCGAATGTTGAAAGCAGAGTGGCGGGACCTTTGATATTTGGGTAGGCGAATGGATTTCAATGACTCCGGCAGATTCCATTTTTGTTTAAGGCAATGGAGTCCGCTGGCCCGTTTCTCTGGACTGGGATTGAGAGCTGGCCTCGGGTCTCGGTTGGTTCACTCTGACCCATTCATCTCCCCCTGGAAAGAGGCCCGCCTTGCCACGATGCTGGCAGGAACGCTCATTGTGTGCCTGGCGTGGTGTGGACGCCAAGAGAGGCTGGACTCGAACCTGAGAATTCGGTTATGGAAATGGAAACTGTTCATCAGAAAAGGAGATGAGTTTGACCTTCAAGATATTCAGAATCTTTTCCAGCTTTGGCTCTTCTCTGCGTCTCCTAGCTGTTAGCCTTCTGCGTGGGCCGACCCGTCAGCTCGTGAGAACTCGCCAAAGCCTGGCACTTGGCCCCGGCAGCCGCGTTGCCCAAGGAAATGTTGCGCGCTCTGCTTCCATGAGGATTAGAGCCCAGAAAACACGATGGGGCACATGATATCCTCGGGCGTTTGAATGGACATGGCGGCAACTCACCAATGCTCACACTGGCTCAACTTTTCATGTATCTTGACGCAATTTATAAAAGGAGAAAAACTGGAATATCAGGAGGGTGGGAGGCTGAGTGGATTCAGATACCAGTTTAGTCAGTTCTGCCATGAGTCTACCTTTCACCTACCCCAGATCCCATCCAGAAGGAGAGCAGTTCTGTGTGACCATTCTAACCAAAGAACAGTTCCTAAGAGTGAGGACATA
This sequence comes from Nesogale talazaci, assembly GCA_004026705.1. Classification (NCBI taxonomy): domain Eukaryota; kingdom Metazoa; phylum Chordata; class Mammalia; order Afrosoricida; family Tenrecidae; genus Nesogale; species Nesogale talazaci. The sequence continues at coordinate 16,568 of PVJH01011821.1, read as the reverse complement.
AGACTGGAGGGAAGCTCTTTTACACTGGAGAATCAGGCAAAACCCACTGCTGGATATATTTCAAAAGCCCAAACTTACTGCCATTGAGTCGATGCCGGCCCTGTAGGGCTCTATGTGTTCGTGAGACCTTAACTGTTTATGGGTGTAGACAGGCCCCGTTTTTCTCCTTAGGAGCAGCTGGTGGTTTCAAACTGCAGAATTTGGGGATCCCCGCCCAATGCAGGACCACGAAGCCACCAGCATTCTTTGAGGCATATTTGAGTGTGTTTACTATTCTTGCTGTGACTGTGAAGGCAGAAATTGAGTATGATTTGTCCAGACTGGTCCCAGTCATCTTAGGAATTAGCTTCTAGCCTTTCTCAACTGGTTATGTTCACAGAATCAGCTGAGAGCTTACCGTATATATTTGAGTTTAGGCCAACCCAAATATCAGTCGAGGCACTTAATTTGACCACAAAAACTACATAAAAATGTTCTGCAAAACTTGGCCTATGGATAAGTATAAAAAATGTGATTCTCTGTGTTTCTGATCAAGTAGGTGTGACATGAGGGCCAATAATCAATGGTTTTAACAAGCATCCCAGTGATTCAGGTGTGTAGGTCATGGCTACTATTTCAGAACTTGTCAACCAAGCTACACGGCTTACCTGGCTAGTGGATATCTGCCCAGTGTCCTATTCTTACCACCAGGGGAGAGGTGGTGGTAAGCCTACTAACAGTGAAGCACTTGGAAGGGAGCTTTACTGCTTTTCTGTGCAAAGTCTAGTCATGTTTCTTTTGGTAATGTTATTGTTCGTGGCCATCAAGTACACAACACCTCAGGGCAGCCTTATGTACAAATGAACAGAAGTGGGGACCAGTCTTGTCCCATCCTATCACCCCTAAGGCTGGCATTTGGACCCCTCTGAGAGAGATCAACACAGAGAGAAAGAGACAATGAGAGAAATGTATATCAAGAGAATGGCTCACCTGTGGGTCTGATATGAAGCTGGTGGTTCCTCCCAGTGTGTACAGCTGCAGGGGCTGATGAACCAGGAGGCAAGAAGATGAAGACCACAGGCTGGTAGCTGTCAATTCCCATGAATCCATGGAATATGCAGGTCAGATGGCAGGCTGCTGCTGGCTCCCAGGGCCAGCAGGTGAAGTCGAGAGCACTGGAGGTCCATGAGCCAAGGGCAGGACCCAGATTCAGGAAGAAGCAAGCTCAATCCCCCCAACATCCATGATATGGAAATTAGGCCACCCTTTCTGAGGATATTTTCTTCCAGTTGCATCTGGGCTGTTCCTGGAGTGAAGAGGTTGCCTGCACTCTCATCTGCTCGCCCCATGATGCCCATGTCAGCATTCATGACATCGTGTTGGGTCACAGCAGAGGGATTATCAAGCCATTAAGAATCCTGACCCAGTCAAGTTGACACAAAACCCAGCGATAACATGTCACCTGTCCTCGTTATGTAGCGCCCTGAAACCTGCCCGCCATGGGCGACTGTTTGGGTACACTGCATGCTCATGGCAGGCACATGGGGTGGCATAGCTTCCCGCATCAGGAAGGTCATCTCAGTACAACACACTGAAAGATGGAGGATGGATTGTTGTTGTTTTTTTCAATAAAGTTGTTGTGTTCATGCTGGCTCATCGTGACCCCATGGGACAGAGTAGATCTAGCGCCCCCCCCCCCCCATGGCTTTCCTGGACGTAATCTTTATAGGAGGCACCAGCCATGTCTTTCTCTCATAGAGCCACGGGGTGGGTTTGAACTGCAAACCTTCCCATTAGCTGCTGAGTGCGTAACCATTGCATCATCGGGTAAAACTACCCTGTATTTCCTGGTGAGAAGCAGTCCCTTTCCCAATGCAGTTCACATGCTTCTGGGTGGGGTTTATCCTCCGCCCCAAAGTGGAACACGTAGTGCAGGTCTGGTCCATCAGAGCCCTGGATTCCCACCCCACAGCGATTGTGCGCAGGTGAGCCTGGGACCCCATCAGCTCCACGCAGAGTCTGTGCTGAAGCCTCCGCAGAAACCACAGAGGGAACTTTGCTCTCACGTTCTCAGGTCCTGGAGCCGTGTAGCCACCATGGGTAGAAATTCCATTTCAGAACAGAGAGAAAGATGGACACAGAGAAGCCAAGTGCTGAGCCACCGACCCGCTCAAACGGAAAGCCAGCCGGACCTCCGTCCCTAGATTTCCACCCTGCGTTAGAAAACAAAAGCACAGTCTGAGAGCAATTGTCACTTGTACCCATGCGCTCTGATCTGGTTGTGACACATCAAAGTGTCTTACTGTGATTTCTACATTTTTTTCCTGATTATCAGATCAAATATTTTATACTAACTGCTTGTTAAGAATGTGTATCAACATGTATGGGAGAAGAATGCCACAGAACCAAATCTTACATTAAGAAAAGAGGTAAAACCTTGCAACGATCGACGTGCAGCCCTTCCCTGAGGGGGATGAATAACAGAAAGGGTGGATAAAGGGAGATAGATGACAGTGTCAGATGTGAAAATAATAATAATGTATAATTTATCAAAGGTTGCCAAAAGTATGAGGGTGGGGATGAGTGTGCTTGATTCAATTGATGTATGGGTTGTTGGAAGAGCTTTAAGAGCCCCCAATAAAATGATTTGCAAAGAAAAGAGGTAAAAAGGGACTCTTATGAGTTGCCCTTAGGAAACAATACAATACTAATGATGCTATGAGTAGTTTCTTGACCACCCAAGAAATGTCAAGCACAGGAATTTTAATAAATTTCTCAATCTTTATAGCAAGAGCAGAGTGGATATTATATTCATAAAAGTGAGGAAAATAAGACTGAGAGGGAAGTAACTTGCTCTACAGCAGTGATCTTCAGCCTTCTTAATACCACAACCCTTTAATACAGTTCCTCATGTTGTGGTGACCCCCCAACCATAAAAATTATTTTCGTTGTGCCTTCATAACTGTGATTTTGCTACTCTTATGAATAGGCTATCCTCTGTGAAAGGGTTGTTCAACCCCCTCAGGCGGGGGTCGAAACCCATAGGTTGAGAACAGCTGCTGTAGACTAAGAAGTGGAACTCACAAGACCCTTGCCATTGAGTTGGTGATGACCCATACTGATCCTCCCGGACAGGGCAGAACTCCTCCCATGCATTTCTGAGACGGGAACTCTTTACAGGAGAACGGAGCCTCCTCTTTCTCCTGGGGAACAAATAGTGGTTTGGAACTGCTGACCTTTGGATTGAAGCCCAGTGCGTAACCTCTCACATCACCAAGGCTGTGAGCATTTAGTTTTTAACATTTCCTAACTGCATTACCAGTCCACTGCAAGGAGACTGCAAGGTCGGATGGGACATTTCCAAGTCTCTCTTTCTTTCCCTGGTAGACCACAGCTCCCTAGAGTTCGACAGGCCTGACTCTCCACTCCCCTCCCAGCTGATAGGGAAGTGTCAATCTATTCTTCACTGAGTTTTCATCTCTTTTCCCACGTGGGCCTGCAGCAGCCATTTTTCAACTGCTTTCACAAGGGTTGCCTAAGATAAAGTGACCAGATTTTAAGTGGGACACCATTGAAAGTGTGTGTGTGTGTTCTTGATTAAAAATTTGATCTATATGGAGCAACAAAAATATTCCTAGAACACAAAACTAGTATTGCAATATATTTATTCTAATTTTAAAATGCTGTGGGACGTTGTTAAATTGTTAAAAAGTGGGACATCTGGTCACCTTAGCCTAAGACCATCGGAAAACACAAATATTTCACAATATATAATTACATACTGTCTTGTGAGTAATCACCATGCTTTAATTATGTTTAATGATGTTCAATTTGTAACCATGAAAATACATCCTGCTATCAGTTAGTTACATGATGATTCATAACAGTAGCAAAATTACAGTGAGGAAATAGTAATGAAAATAATTTTATGGTGGGGGTGTCACTACAACATGAGGAGCTGTATGAAAGGAAGGAGGCCTTAATAAAGTGACCAGATTTTAAGCGGGACACCATTGACCAGGTTGGGGGGTGGGGTTCCTTGATTAAAAATTTGGTCTATCTGGAGCAACAAAAATTTTCATAGAGAACAAAAATATTGTAATATATTTTAATTTTAAAATGCCGTGGGACATTGTTAGATTGTTAATAAGCGGGACGTCACCTTTTCTTAGGAAGGCTGAGAACCACTGACCTGGAGAATCTCACTTGTGAGTGAGTGACTTGGGTCACACTCCCTGGCATGTCTCTCAGTCTTCCTCTGAGCCTTCTTCTAAGGGGGTTCTTCTGGCCCTGGCAGAAAGGGCCCAGCCCGCCTCTCCTCACCTCCCGCACCCGTCTGACCCACTCCGCTTACTCTTCCAAGCCTGCTTCCACAGCCCGTCATTCTCCTTGTCTCCCAGCCAGTCCCTGAAGAGCGGCCCTCTGGCGAGCCACAGCTGGTTCTTCTCACGTTTATGTTTCTCAGGTGCTGCTCCCTGGCCTCTGCTGCGGGCTGGAGGCAGCCTGGGGAACACCTGACTGAGGCCCGGGTCCCCAGAGATCAATCTCCAGCCCTTTTTAGCCTCCGCTTTCCTCTGTTGCTGTTTGTAGTGGGTCACAGTTTGAAAGGAAAAAGTGTGCCCTGAAAGATGTATTGTGATATGGTTTTTGTATGCAAATGCAAAGAGTCCGTTACTACTCAATACTTAGAACCGTGGCTAATTGGCTTTAGAACAGTCGCTTGCTAACAACAATGAAAGCCCTCCTTTTCTGGGCTTGTTTGCAGGACAGAGAACAGAGGCTTCAGCTCAAATGGGCGGGGACCATAGGGTTGTGTGTGGGGGATTTGGCTTGACTCACTTCTTGCCCCCTTCCCCTACTCTTCCTCTGAAAGGGTTTCCCCAAGTCCACATAGGGCGGCATAAAAAATGGCAAGGAAGGCTCAACCCGCTAAGAGTCTTCACAGGCCTGTCAATGGAGCTGCTGCTGGCACGTTGGTGGGGACAGTTCTTGGTGGTGAAGACATCCAGCACTTTGTAGTCATTTCTGTATCTCTGAGCCCCAAATATGAAGTGTTAGCTTATCATAGGCGCGAACAATGTTACAACGCTTCCATGCAGTTCTGAACAGCCTGGGAGTGGTGTGCAGCACTGGCCGAGGTTGGGAACCATCAAGGAGAGCACACAGCCCCCAGGCGGGTGGGTGGGTGGGCGGGCAGTGTGGAAGCAGGATCTTCTCTTTTGAGAAGGAGGGTTTGGGGCTCTTGGAAATCCACACGTGGGCAGCCTCTAACGGGGCTCCATCCTAAGGCTCTGCTTCGGGTGATTGTGGCACATGTCCATCTGGTCAAATACGTACGCTAAATAGTCTCTCTGTAAATGTTGGTTAATGAAGTGTCATGTCCTGCTTATGAAGATATGCTCGTTAAGACTGGACACTTCACATCTTCTGTGTCACGAAAAGTCTTGGGCAGACTTAATACCAGGCCTTATGACCGATAAGCCTGCAGGAACGACTAATTGCTATCGATGAAAGCTGTGTATGTTTTAATTTGGCAGCCAAACAGAGCTAAATGCCCTTGGCCCTCTGTATTTGTAGAGACTGCTGGACACAGTCTTACAATGAGTCAGCCTGCCCTTTCATCCATGGCACCCCAAACTGGGGGTGTTCGAGTCACTGTGCAGTGACCCGTGTGGGTGGCTGAGAGGCTTGTTTGGGCTATACACAGAGAGCCAGGCGAGGTTCAGCAGAGCTAGGCTTTTAAGAAATGTAAGAGTTGACAACTAAGCTGATGTAGAAGACGAGGACCGAGATAGGTGAGTCCAGACTGGGAAAAAAGGAGGCTTCCGAAGTGAGTTCCATGCCATGCATGAGGTCTGACACCAGTAGAACAAGAGCGGCCAGGAGCCAGAAGTGATTCTGGGCAAGCAGAGCAGTTGGAGCAGGGTGGGGACGGGCATCTTGTGTTGTATCTGGAGCCTCCCTCTCCTTGAAGCTGCAGGCCCTCCTGGAGATGTGATCACAGTCTTGTTGCGTGCAGGCAAGGTAAGATCCAGGAGGAGCAACAAGGATCCAAATTGTCATCATTCCTATGTAGAAGTAGTCGGGGTGTGTGTGTGGGGGGGGGGGGGGGGGAGAACCAGGGAGCCTCTGAGCCATCCACAGTCTCCTTGCCCCTGGGTGAGTCATGACTGTTTTTATTCACAGGGCGATCACTGACTGGGTGATAAAGCAATGCCATGCTTAGTGATTTCTATATAGGAACCCGAGGGGCAGGTTTGAAGTAGGACTAAAGCTCTATAGAGAAGAAGCCACTGTGAGTTTTCAAACAAAAATCTAAGCCCTGATTCTTCTCAGGGGGTGTTCCTGGAGCTCACCTATGCTAAGCTGCTTATCCGCCGAACATCTATCTATCTGGGTGACCGGACTTCACTGCAGATTTGCGGTTTCATTTTGTACTTTCATTTTGCTCAACTTTTATCCAAGAGGCAATAGTATTTGCAAATGGCTCAGACCCGCATGGTCCGACTCTGCTCGAAATATCTTGAGAGATTAAATTCAGCTTGCTCTGAAGAAAGCAGAGAGGAAATGGCAAGTCCCGCTTTAAGTGCAAGGTTAGCCTCCAACAACCCCCACCTCCCCCCCACTTCCATCAACCTATCTGCCCAAGTCCAAGTGGCAATGCCTTCTTCATTAGCCAGGAGTGTTAAATAACAAGGGAAAGCTGAATTTTCTCCTTTGTCCTTCCAGGTAACCAGGATTCAGAGCAGTAAATTTTGTACCGCTCTCCTCCAGCCAGAGTGACAAGACTCAAGGCGGGATCTGCACATTGATGTTTAATGACTTTGCTGGAGGTCATGCTGGTGGAGAGAGTTTCAAAGGCAACCCACACAGCTTTGAAAGACAACGCTAATCTTCTGTGCGATACCCTTGGCACATTAAAATGCAAGGGTGTGTAATATGCGAATTCCTGGGCAATGATAAGTCAGGGCAGACTTGTCACGACACAGGGTAGCAGAGGGTTCCGGCCCCCAGAGAACTGTACTGCCCTCTGACCCCTGAAAGCAAGGGCTCTTGAAGGCCCTCCTGAGAGTGTCATCCTGGTGTGCAAAATCACAAACAGGGCGCCTAGAGCCTTTGTAGAAAAAGGAAAATGCATAATGCCCTCAATTCCGTGTGTCACTTTACCACAGCCATCATTCACAGGCAATTCTAGTCTACAGTCTTTCTAGCACTTTTCCTGGAATTAAATAGGCTTTGTGCTCAATTTTGTCCTCGCCATATCCTAGATAGAAGATCTCAGGATGGTTTTGTCAACTCTGATGCATACCTTATAACATGGGGAGGGCACACTGGTCCGATGGTAGAATTCTTGCCTTCGAGGACTAGACGCACTGCCGCTGAGCCCCTTCTGATTCATGATGGGTCCTGAGACCCTCCATAGGGTCCTGAGACTATAAATCTTCATGTTAGCCAAGAGTGTAGTTTTTCCCTTTGGCCTGAACCACCCACTATCCTGTTCCTAGCCAGCGCTGTAAACTTGGCTATGCTGCGAGTCATTGAGACTATTCAAGGGCAAAAGGGCATGTGGGAAGATTCACTGAGCAGATGTGAGAAGCAGGAGAGAGGAGTAGATGAGCAGGGCAGAGGGCAAAGAATGGACATTCTTCCAGTGGTTTCTTCAGAGGGTCCAGCAGACATAGGAAAGCCAGGCTGGGAACAAGGTCACACTGGAAGGATAGAAGGAGATTGTGTCTCCCCATGAGAAGGCTATGTCTCTACTAATGATCTTGGTTCAAGATTTCACTCTTATAGCATGAAAAAAAAAAGCCTACTGAATGTTTAAAAGCCTGGAGTCTCCAAGCCAATACCAATTATTGGAATTGTTTTGAAAGGATTAATTACTTGAGTGTTTCCGTTTTCATTTTATGCACAGAGATCCCTTGTTTTCTTTCCTTGACACACTATTCAACACTGTAGGCTAGCCTCCTAAGGACTCCTTATTCCGGAAATTCCCTGCAGGGTCCTAAGTACCTGGAGCACGTGTTACAAAGATCATTAAGAACAGAGCATCTCTTCATTCCCTGGAGCGCCTGCTAATTTGTGTTTAAAGACCTGCACTCTGGCAGAGTTAATATTTACAGCGAGGTAATATATTATTTACATGGACTCCAGACACCCAAACGTCTATAAATTCACACACAGTTAACCTCCTTCTGCTCCTTCTCTCTTTACTGATGAAGTCCATTCCAGACCTGGTCTATTACTGGACATGAACTTCCCAATCATGCTCCCCACCAGCCCCCTAAAGGAAGGACTGGTCCAGCTCTCCTTCACCACCAGGAACGCTCATATCTGCCAGAGGAAGTGGTTCTCGGGGAGGTAGAGGCTACACATGTGGAAGGAAGCAAATGACTGGCATGAGGGCTTCGGAGTTATCTGCTATCAGAAGTGGCCAGCCTCTGATACACACAACACGGGTCCAATAGGCGCAGTTGCACAGCAATAAATATTATTTATTATAATAACGATATAGAGAGCATGAGAGAGGAACAATAAAAAGTCAAACATATATCACATCAGGGTAACATTGTATAGGCCAGTATGTTAGTCTAGGTAGACTAGAGAAACAAATTGATAAACATATATGTACATAAGAGAGAGTTTTATATAAAGGGTAATTGTACATTAAGAAAACATCCCAACCCAGTCCAGTCCAAGGTCATAAATCCAGTATTAGCCCATATGTCTGATACCAATCAATATGTCCTCTTCAGACTCACGAAACACATGCAATGATGCCAAATGCACAGTGACCACAAGTCAGTGGATAGGAAGTCTTTGGATCTAGCAGTGGTGTGAGCCTCTCAGCGCTGGCAGGAGTCTCCACCTGACTTCTCTAGGTCCAGGTTTCAAGGTAGGTCCATGTGGCTTCTCCTCCAGGATGTCTCACAGAGAGCCAGTCTTGTCAGTCAAGTCTCTCACTAAAAAGTCTCCAAGAAAGTGAACTGAGAGACCTAGTGTCTCTGCCCCCAAGAAGGAATCACCATATTCCCCAGAACTCCCAGGAGAAGGTCATGCCCCCAGAGAGGTTGACAGGCTAGACTCCACTCCTACACTCTTAATCCTCAGAATGACACCAGATGAGGTGACTGCCATAGCCAGGACATTCAACACAGTATTTCATAGAAATGCTGAGTTTGGGTGTCAAGAAAGGGGGTAAGGTGAAATCAGTGGAGCTTTCAGGTGTCTGAACAGTTGATGAAGACAACAAGTGAAGATAAAGTAAAATGAGTATGAATTGCTCAATAGAGAATCAATTTTTGATGTAAATTTTCAAATCACAAAACTTTTTAAAATGCAAATGGTAGTCAAACTTTTCATTATCTACTGAAATGTTTTAAATAAGCAAGAGGCCAAACAGAAGAAAGTACCAGCTCTCCCAGTATTTTATTTTTCCTCATAGATACTTCAGGGGATAGTCAGATATATTTGTGCAGAGAGGAGGAATCTTCTCCTCATTGAGGGAGTTCTAAACCAAGGGGTTTTCCTGTTTAATGGACCTGGGGATAAAGAGGAAGAAGAGGAATGGAGTTGGAGTTCTGTTCAGCGTCCAAGAAAATTTCTTAGTCGTTCCCTTGATATGAAAACCCTGGCAGAAGCAGCTGATAAGAGGACTCCCAGTTAGAGATCCCTGTGCTAGTAATGGAGATACACTTAAGCACATGGCTGGTCAGGATGGCCCAAGTCCCTGACCGAAGCTTCCTTCAGAAACGATAGCATTTCGCTGTGCCTTCATCTGATGTGGAAAGGACATTTTTACTCCTTAAGAATTGCCAGGTAAAGCCTAGGTGCTTCACATAGTTGAACATGAAAGATCAGATACAAGATTTGATGAGGAGCTGATTCTTCATGGGTATCTGTGTTAGAGTGGGTTCTCTGGAGGAGCAAAGCCAGTGATGCTTACGTGTGTATATAAAACATTAAAAGGTGACTTATAGTAAGAGATATCTCATGCATTTGTGGAAGCAGGGAAGTCCAGTCCAGCCCAAGTCCATAGGTCATATGGTAAACTAGAAGTTTCTCACTCATATAGTGTCAGGCACTGGTGACTCAGGGCGTAGGAGGATCACAGATGAAAAGCTGCAAAATTGAATCTAAGGCAGGCAGTCAGCTGATGGCTCCTAGGATCAGCGGCAATATGGCAGGAAGGAAACAAACCAAATCCAGAATCAAGACCATTGCAATCGACCACAAATGTGGCGTGGGAAGATCGCATGGCATTAAAAAAAATAGATATAAGCCTGTCATCAATCTCATCACTTAATTGATATACAGCACAGGCAATCAGATGCAATCTTAGTTGTCAAACCCATGCACAAACAACTACACTAAAGGCAGTGAAACTGACAAGCTAAGTTATCACCAATTTTTAGACATTGATATTTTTTCCTCTTCAATGTAAAATGAGTGGAGGAGCTGGACCAAGTAAGAAGACAGAAACGTATCACTTTTTGATACTACAAGCTGACATTCAGTTGAAGTCCAGAGGGGATGAACAGTTCTGGAATTTAATCACAGAGGGATAGTACCCAAACATGATCAAATGTGCTACCTCCTTGACTACATTATTCAGCTCTACTTGTTTATGTGAGTCAGCCTTTTCCCACATAAAGATCATTAAGTCCAAGTACCATTCCACTATGACTGATGATCATGTGGAAGTGTGCTTGAGGCTGGCTGTCGGCAGCTACTCTCTGGACTATGCATCCCTGGCTCATTCCATTCAGTGCAAGTCACCAGAGTCAACTCAGGTCATAAAAAAAAAAAATGCACGTAATTATTTATGTTGTGTTGTACCATATGGACTCATGTAGTTATGCAAGGTACATAAACATACATAGTCCAAATAAAGAATCCTCAATGCATTTGTGAATAAATGTAATAAATAATAAAATATATGTTTTGCACTTTTGTAGTCGGCAGATCACTTTGACTCAGTCATTTTACAAGTAGCTCACATTGCTGAGAAAGTGTGAGCATCCCTGACCTAGAGCGAGCAGAAGGGAAGCTTCGCTACAGTGTCTGCCTAAAAGAAAGCAGTTCACACTCCCTCAGGTGGCTTCCTTCTAATTGAGTCAGGCTGTGACTTAATCAAAGAGGCTGCATTCCACTGCAGCTGCTGGCTGTTCGTGGATTTGATTATGTTATGTCAGACCCCAAAATGACATTGGTTACAGTGTGTTGGAGCACATCATGAGGGAGTATTGCCAAGCTACTGAGAACTCCGACCCAGCCACATTGACACAAAATCAACTATCACAGAATCTTTATTGTGTTCTGGGATCACAGGAGAGAAAGTTCTCACTATTTCACTCATGTTCCCCTAAATTTTTTTAAAATCATTTTATTGGGGGCTCATACAACTCTTCTCCCAATCCATATATTCATCCATTGTGTGCCAAGCACATGTGTACATTTCTTGCCATCCTTATTTTCAAAACATTTGCTTTCTACTTGAGCCCTTGATATCAGTTCCTCATTTCCCCCCCTTCCATCCCCATCTCTCCTCTCTCATGAACCCTTGATAATTTATAAGTATTATTTTGTCATGCCTTTCAATGTCCAAAGTCTCCTTATAAGGGAATATTTTAAAAATATCTTTTTTAATAAGTCATTTTACTCGGGGTTCATTTAAGTCCCATCACAATCAATACACACGTCAATTATATGCATACCACATTTGCATACCTGTTGCCATCATCACCCGCAAAACATACTCCCTTCACTTAGGCCCCCAGTACGAACTCCCTATATTTCCCCTCCTCACTCCCCTCCCCCATGAACCCTTAATAATTTACACATTGTTATTACTTTTTCATATTGTACTCTGTCCGATGTGTCCCTTCACCCACTTCCCCTCTGTCTGTACTCCAGAGAGGTCATATGTAGATCCCTGCATTTGGTTCCCCTTCCACTCCCCTCTCCCTCTAACCTCCAGGTATCACCACACCACTGGTCCCAAAGGGATCATCTATCCTGAATTTCCCATTTCTGGCTCTAGCGTACATCCTTGGTCTAGCCGGATTTGCAAGGTAGAACTAGGATCATGATGGTGGGAGGAAGCATTTGAGAACTAGAGGAAAGTTGCATACCTCATTGTTACCACATCATACCCTGATTGGCTCCTCTTCTCCCTGCAACCCCTCTGCAAAGGGGCTAATAAGGGAGTATTATGAAACATTTTATGCCAATAAATTTGCTTATAGGCTCTCTAGTAATAATCATCACTATTTGATATACTAGAGTGGGTTATGGGTTGCTGTGATGTTGAAGGCTATGTTGCTGGTATTTGGTGAATGCAGAGGTAAATGAATCCAAAGTTGGTTAAATTACCTATACGCATATAATTTCCTTTTCCCAGCAGTCTTTTGACTTCGATACCATTGGCTAAGCTAATGACCCTACCAATGTGCAGTGGTTACACATTGTACCTCTAGCTGCAAGGTCAGCAGTTCAGAGTGGCTGGCTCCATGGCAGAAAGATGGGGATTTCTCCTCTTGAGAAGATACACAGTCTCAGAAACTCACAGTGGAAGTTCTACCCCATCCTACAGGGTCACTATGAGTTAGCAATGACTGCATGGCAGTAGAAGTGATGTCCCAGGGGGTGACTGATTCTCCAGCATAAAACGACAGTGAAGTCTCCAAGGTTAACCAGAGACATGTACAAACTACTGATATGTGAAGGGATATATGAATGGGATTCTACTTAATTCTAGCCCCAATCAGAGAACAATTAGCTCTTATGACATGGCTCTCCTGGATGCTGACCACAGTCTGTATCTCAGTAAATCCTCGGAGAAGTTGGACTCTATGAAGAAGACTGTAGTATCAGCATTGGAGGAAGGCTTGTTAATGACCTGTGAGATGCAGATACCACAGCCTTGCTTGCTGAAAGTGAGAAGGACTTGAAGCATTTGCTGATGTAGATAAAAAATGTCCGCCTTCAGTGTGGATTTCAATTCAATGGACAGGAGACCCAAATCCTCACCACTGGACCAATAGGTGACATCATGATAAATCAAAGAAAGCGTTGAAGTTGTCAAGGATTTAATCCTGCTTGAATCCACAATGAGTGCTCATTGAAGTAGCAGTCAAGAGATCAAATTATGGGATGCATTGGGTAAGTTTGCCGCACAAGATCTCTTTAAAGTCTCGAAAAGCAAGGATGTTACTTTGAGGACTAAGGTGTGCCTGACCAAGCCATGGCATCACTTCATGTGTGTGTGAAAGATGGACACGGAATAAGGAAGACTAACAAAAAATCTGTCCATTTGGACTATGGTATTGGTGAAGAATCCTGATAGTACCCCCCCTCAAAAAAAAAAAAAAGAAGAAACTGATCTGTCTTAGAAGAAGTACAGGTAGCTCCTCTGAGACAAGAATGGCGAGACGGAGTGTCAAGTATCTGGGGACTATTTTCAGGAGAGAGCAGTCCTTGGAGAAGGAGGGACAGGCACAGAGAGGGTGATCTGACACACTGACTGCAACCATTAGCTGAAACATAAGAACGATTGTTAGGATGGTGCAGGATTAGATGGTGTTTTGTTCTGTTTTACACAGTCGTGATGACTTGAAGCTGACTAATTTATTAACTTTGCTGATCTTTCCCAAGAACTACCTTTTACATTTTGATAATTTCCTCTAATTTCTTCATTTAGACTCTTCCTTTCTAAAAAATACATTTAAAACTATACAGTTCCCTGAAAATAATGCTTTAGCTGTACCTCATAAATTTTTGTGTTAATTTCATAGTTTAGTTCCCACTATTTTCTCTTTTTTCAAAGTCAACTATTTTCTAATCTATTCACCCTGGTCTGTTTCTCCCAACATTTTACTGTGAACATTCTCAAACCAAAAAGTTGAGAGATTTTAAACAACCCTATTTGCTTTTGGACCCCGAGATGTGGACAGGTAAGTCTTGGGCCACTCCCTTTAAGGTCAGTTGTTCAAAGGAACAGAGGTGGTCTACTCCTGTAAAGGGTTAGAGCCTTGGAAACCCAAGACTGGGGTCGCTCTGTGTCAGAATCGGCTCAGTGTCAGGAGGCTGGTTGTTGGCTTGCCAGTGTGGCCTCCCTTAAAGTCAGCTGCACTGGGAAGGGAATTCCCTAGTGTCATAGTGGGTAGCCAATTGGGTTGCTAACTGCAAGGTCAGCGACTCAGAGCGAGAACCAGGAAGGCGTCTGTCTCTATAAAGACCCACGTCCCCTGCGACCTGAGGCAGCCGCTTGTGTTCCATCCCGAGAAGAGACTATGAACTGACATCATGGTGGCGGGTGGTTTTGCTTCATCACATACAGATTCACCTTCTCTCGCTGTCATTGAGTCGATTTCATCTCAGAGCAACCCCAGGGGACAGAACGGCCCCTGTGGGTGTCCCACACGTGCTTCTTTGTGGGAGTAGAAAGCCTTGTCTCTCTCCCTTGGAGCGGCTGGTGGTTTTGAACTGCTGATCATGAGGCTAGCAGCCCAGCTGGTAACCTGGTCATCTTAGCAACTACGGTTGCTTTGTCATATGCCTACTCATCTCTATAAGGAGCCCTACAAAGAGCCCGCCAGCTGCTCCTCAGGAGAAAAGTGAGGCTTTCTCCGCCCACAGAGATTTGCAGTCACTGAACTCCAAAGGGGCAATTTCACTCTGTCTTACCAGGTGGCTCTGAGTCAGACGTGGCTTTGAGAGGTGGACAGTTGTCTATGCATCCCTCTATTTACCACTTCTTCTTATAGCTCAATTATAGACACCAGTGTCTTGTGAGATCTTTCTTCTCAGGCTACGCAGCCTGGAATTCTCTACTTGGGCTGGTCAATGAACGTTCATTTTGCAATTAGAGGGATCATTTGGGATATTCCTCTTGGGGCTCACACCACACGTGCATTCAGGAACCTCTGATGGTACCACCGCTTCCTCAAGCATGGCCACTTCATTTGGGAACGAAGAAGGAGAGCCTCGCAGGACAGTCTCACCTCTCTCCATCACCACAGACAGAAAGGGAAGGGAAACATGAGGGCTACAACACCAACCAGCTTCCCACCCCGACATGCCCACCCCACGTGCAAACACACTCACTGCCCACGCAGACCATCACACCCTCGTAGCACCAGCACCAGGCCTGGATAGTTGGCCATTTAGTCAAAGTTGTGTACTTTTCAAAAGTTTACCCATGTGTTTTCTGGAGTTTTGAGGCACATTGAGTCTATTTTGACTCACAGCTTCCCCTTCCAGTAAAACTACCCTGGAAGGGCTTTGTAGGTTATAAATCTTTGTGGGATCACATTGCCAGAACATTCCTCCCCAGAGCATGTTGGTGGGTTCAAACTTCTAACCTTTTAGTTAGCAGTCAAGTACTCTGCTGTCACACCAGGCTGTTGGGATGGAGGGAAGAGGCATAGCATAGATGGCCTCCCTCCCCTCGTTGACTGTGGGAACAAATGGTCAGAAAGGCTCTATTAATACAGATATTTTTTGACTGTTGTACTAAAAGTATCAAAAAGAAACTCAGAACAAAAAAACTGAGGTGTGCTATGAAATATCTTTCTTTCCGGGTCTGTAGTTGATTTTTATGTTGAATAGAGTTGGTTTCACTTTCTCCATCATATTGCAAGAGTGCTAACAAAAGAGTAACTGAAAACCTTCATCTCCCCACTGCACACTTTCCCTCATTTCCTCTGCCTACATTTTTCTTTCCAATTCTTCTCTGTGGGCTTTTTAACGCCATCTCGTCAGTGGCCTCAAGTCCATCATTTGTTCTCCAACAGTTCTTTTATTGTACCTATATTATTTCTGAAATGTTCACTGCTCAAGTGTCTCGTGTGTCTTAAAATCCCCAAAGCATCCGTAAGCAATGGTCCCTGCCCTCCCCTCCTGCTCCTGCCTTCATGTAGAGCCAGGGCTCTCTTTCCTGCGGGCTTAGCTGGGAGCTGAAGATAGAACTGAGCGCTCCTGCCACCCGATGAGTTTTCTTTCTCTTGGACCCATTCATTTACTTTGGTTTACATTTCAGTTCTCTAAAATGAGGCAGGGCAGGACTTTTAGAGCTGAATCACCCAGAGACCGTTGTTTCTTTTTCTCCTGGAGACATTTGCCAGGAGAAGTGAAATTTCCGGGGGGAAATGTAGACAACCATCTAATAAGGAAGAAAATGCTATTTCTCATCAGAGATACCACTCATCTCGGCTTCCTTCACATTCATTGCTGCCAGGTCAACACCCTCTTTGATATGGGAGAGTACCAATGAACAAAGAGGAACGATAGATCCTGTATCTTTCTGATGATCTAAAAACCTCACTGCTGTATGCTACCCGAGACACGTTTACATAGCTTCATGGGTTAATGGACCTTCTGAGGGAATTATTGAACAAAAGCTTTGTATAAAAACATCAAAAATCCTTTCTCTTCTGCTTCCCCAGCCACAGGACATGCCAACCTTGCAGGGCACTCCCTTATCAGAACTCTAACACTCTCTGATGTGTGCCTAATGCATGCATATGAAGCCTGTGCTCTGCAGGGGTGGGAGGGCGGTGCAGGGCGAGGTTCCCAAGCATCTCCTG